>JAECUM010016395.1:0-60511 GCA_016617855.1 Megalonaias nervosa
CCCTTGACCCATGCTGCGGGCGCCCATGATTGCTAATAATATCTAAAGATAGTTTCTCCAGTGTAAAGTACTAGCTTTTTCTTAACGCATTTATACTGTTCTGAATGTCTGACAAAAACAGTATATAAACCATCTTTACTACGATCCTGAAAGTCGATTTAGTCCCTTTTCTCACACAAATAAAAGCCAATTCTGAGAACAAATTTAAAAGTAGCAAAACTAAAAAAAATGAAATAAACAAAAACAAATAAAATACGCTGAATTGAATGAATTGTTAACTAGCCAGTTTACCTACACAGCATATAATAAAATTAGAAACCAATTTCCTACCAAAGGGTCTCTGTTAGTCTCGTGGATGATCAGTGGCAGGCAGACATTAACTGCATACAGGTATATGAAAGAAATCTGAATACAAGTAGATTTTGACAGTAGTAGATGTTTTCTCAAAATACACCTGGGCTGGGAAGTAGAAACTAAGTAGGGAGATGCCATACATAATACTTTTGGACAAATCTTCAAAGAGCGAAAGTTTGTTAAGGGAAACGAGTTCTGCAGCAGAATATAACTAGGCGTCTGCATTGGAAAGGTTTAACGTAAATTTGAAGACTAGAATGTGGAAATATTTAACTGAAAATGAAACAAAATTATGGGTTGGCGTTTTGCCAGAACTAATTTATGAATACAATAAAAAAAAAAAATCATCACACGTCAGTAGACAATGCTCCGGTTAAAGACAGAACGTATGGATTGATCTATTTGGTTATTTGACGGCTGATACATTTGAAAATCCTAAACTCAGAATTGGTAAAACAGACACAGTTTTAAAATACAACACAATTTTGTTCAGGGCTACCTTCTTAACTTTACAGGCACGGAATTTAGCGTTATGAGTTAGTTTACAGGACTTTAAGGAAGAGCTTATTGAGTGCGTGATGTGCGAACACAAGCTATATCAATTCGAAAAACAGACGGATATATGAAAAGTTACAAAAATTTTAAGACTATAGGAATGAATGGAAAAAGTATGCACTTTTAGAATGAAAATGACATGATAAATGTTTGGCGCTCAATACTTAGCTAGAACTAGTAAGAAGTACGGAAACTTTAAGTTACGATACATAGCTAAAAGAAGTAAGATGTCTGGAAACTTTTAGCTACGATACATAGCTAGAAGTAGTAAGAAGCATGGAAACTTTTAGTTGCATTAGATAGCTAAAAGAAGTAAGATGTCTGGAAACTTTTAGTTGCAATACATAGCTAGAAGTAGTAAGAAGTACGGAAACTTTTAGTTACGATACATAGCTAAAAGAAGTAATATGTCTGGAAACTTTTAGTTACAATACACAGCTAGAAGTAGTAAGAAGCATGGAAAGTTTTAGTTACAATACACAGCTAGAAGTAGCAATAAGCATGGAAAGTTTTAGTTACAATACACAGCTAGAAGTAGGAAGAAGCATGGAAACTTTTAGTTACAATACACAGCTAGAAGTAGTAAGAAGCATGGAAACTTTTAGTTACAATACACAGCTAGAAGTAGGAAGAAGCATGGAAAGTTTTAGTTACAATACACAGCTAGAAGTAGGAAGAAGCATGGAAAGTTTTAGTTACAATACACAGCTAGAAGTAGGAAGAAACATGGAAACTTTTAGTTACAATACACAGCTAGAAGTAGGAAGAAGCATGGAAAGTTTTAGTTACAATACACAGCTAGAAGTAGTGAGAAGGATGAAAACTTTCCATTACAATACATAGCTAGCAGTCAGTAGCAAGGAGCCTAAAAACGTTTAGTTTTTTACATAACAATTTTCTAAAATGTATATGATGTGGAAAACGGAAAACAGCGCATTAGAAAACAAAGAGGGTTAATACGTCCATGTCATGCAAATTTATATTGATAAAAAAAACAATGAAGAGAAAAACAAAATGAAAGAATAGTTAAGCTTCTTTTGAAAGTTCATTCAGAGAAGGTACATCAGCTATTCACACAAATAAAACAATGAATCTTTCCTGGACAACCATTACATGTTGCATCTCTAGAACCTTCAATCGCAAAGAAATATTACAAAGTTAACTAAAACCAGTTCATATATATGTAATTGGATTATTTAATTTGTACGGACATTCATTTGATAGATATTAAAATGAATCTACCTAAATCAATAGTACAATCATCTTTTGAACAGAGATTTCTTAAAGAAACAAGAAAGTTGTAAAATGTTACAAATTTAACAGAGAATAACGATAATAATGGAGAAGCGAAATACGCAGTACATTAAATGTAAAGACTAAGTTGAGATAACGAGATTACTCTGGTATATAGCAATGAACAAATGGGAAATGTACAAATTAGAGAGTAAAATCAACAGAGAATTAAGCGTAAAGTGGAAAAGGAGTAAAACGAGGATCAGTGCTCAATATATTTGTTTTAGTTACCAAAGCTAAAGCTTTATGCTAGATAAATGGAGCCAAGATTTAAAAAAATGATCATTGCTTCGTTGTTGTGTCTTGTAAAACTGTGTGCATGCTGTTCGGCCGTGCTATATAAATGCTTACATGAATGGTCGATTATATTTTAGATGTAAAAATGTATGTTTTCAGTTATGTTGTGGTATATAGTAAATAAAAGGTACATGTTTGAATGTAAAATGTATGTAATTTTTTTTCTTTCTTTTAGTTTGCATAACTTTGGAACACAGACAAACTTAAGTAATATTTATTGATTTTCTGTTTGGTCGTATGGTTTAGTCTGAGTGGACTCTGCTCAATGCACAATCACAATCAATAAAAACGTAGTCTAGAAGTGTATTTTGAATACTTTTGATAAATGGTACAGAACTCGATGTCGTTATTATTAGTTAGGAGAGTGAGCGTGAGGTAATTTGGATTTCTGCAAATTTTTCAATGCAGAAAGCGCACGCCAAAAACATCGCCGATTTTAAATTTTGTTATGGTCTCTAACCCCCTAATTACTATTAATATTTTTATACAAAAGGATTTCTTCCGAAATAATTGCACATTTTAATGAAATTATTATCATATCCCCCTTAAGTTTAATAATTAGGACAATATGTTAATTTTGTCACCATGGATACTTTTTTTCACGCTAAGTTTCTTTCTTTCCACGATTTATGACAACGCATACTTACTAATCAAAAACTGATCTAAAGCTATCTCAGATTTAAATGAAACATTTAATTACATCCATCACAGTTCCGGTGAATCGGACCACGCGTTCTCCGAACTTACTCTCACATCGTACAAATACAAATACTTACAAATAAATCCAAGGTGTCACATACAAAGTCGATAAAGATATCTGAAAAAGTCAATGTAGTATCAGTGAACAGAAAAAGCTCCTTCACAGCTATACCTACGTTAGGAATAGTCCTAAAAACTACTGAAGTAAATGAATTATTTGCGATAAGACTGACAATTTACTAAATACCGTAACTGACGTAATAACCTCGCTTAAATTTGTTACGTTGAAGTTTGTCGTGAAAACGATATCATAAAGTATATCTCTGTGAGTTAGGTTCTCTTCATGTTGAGAGATCCCTACTTTGGAGGTGCATTTTCTATCACAATATGGTCCATTCGGACCGCCTCTGCTATTTTTGCAATACAAAACTTTGCCTCAACTGTATTTCGGTGTAATAATCATACATTTTGATAGCCAGATATATCTCCGCAAAACGAAACCCCAATCTATTTGGACTACCCCGCTATTTTTTGCGATTGTACTGACCTTATGATTGACCGATAAATTGTGAATAAAATAAATACTTTGATGCATTTGCATTTTCTTGCAGTCCTTCTTTCGTAAAGAGCCGAGGTGGTCTCAATGGTAGCTAGCGCATCAATCGGAACGTCCTTGACTTTTTCCGTCGTAAGCTAGAAATAAAAAAATCGGATGTATACCGGAGTGATATGGTATCGTTTGTCTTAAAGTTTGCGAACGGTGAATACGTAAATAAAACACGTATCTTCTAGATATTATATATGTCTATTTGTTGTTCTTTGCTCTGTACTAAAATACATTTAGATTCAAATTTAAATCAGAAGACTGGTGGAAACGATCGATAAGCAGACGCCATGTAGATTCAAAGCTACGCAAGGAGAGTTAGCCAGATATCGTGGTAATATCGAACAAATATTTTACGATGGCATATACTTGTCGTAACGTTGGGAACTTGTGGTATATGTTGCACAAAGTGTAAATCAACTTGAAAAATGGATGCTACTTCCAGTGTATTCATTCTACCACCTGTGCGTTCCAACAGAAACTAGTCAGAGAAATTCATTGGTAACCCACCTATGAAGGGGAGAACAGCGCCTGGATTATCGCTGAAAACGGACCACCAAAACGTGCGTGAAAGTGCATTTGGACCTCAGACTATTAAACAACTCCCGAATTTGCAGTGAAAAGTAATAAATCGTGTACAACAAAGTTTTAAAGTCAACGCCTGTCAATTGCAAAAGCCGCCAGAAAACAATAACCGCCCATACTCTAGAGTTTGACTGTAATTTACTACCGTAGGTTCGATCTCTTGGTTCTTGATACATACGGTAATCATGTGATCTGGCTAGTGCATAACATCATTGGCCATCTTCAGACGATAAACTGGTTAACCGATTTGTTACAGTGATAATAATTTTAAGAAGATATAGATTCTGTTTGAGAACATGGGGTACGGACATCACCTGGAAACAGTGATAGTCATGGGTGTATTTTTAAAATAGCGTACTCGTCAGCAATTCCGACATTTTCCCGAAATCAACAGGTGATGCAGAACAAGTAATTCATGGTCATGTAGAGTATACAAGATAGTACACGATAGGTGGCGCTATGCAGAAAAAAAAAAATGCCGAAAAATGCGAATACCACGATACCATAGAACCCACGATAAAATAGAACCTACCATAAATATAAATATTGTTCATTCTTAACTGCCCTCAAGCCCATGGTTGTTATTACGTCATAATAACTTTCTTGACGTAACAGTGATTAGATGACATGTCATTACTAACAGCAAGACACGCAATAGTTTCATCCTTGTCTTTTTTTTTTCTTTTTTTTTCCCGATGTGAGGCGAATAACTGAAAGATACTCGGAGATAATCGTAGTCGTACTTCCCAAATTGGTAAGTTTTGGCAGAGGAACCGCTGTCAAAAAGGTAGAGAAGAAGAGATTCTTATAAAAATATAGATATTGAAATAAAAAGACTCGAAGAAATTTCAGTAGTTAATGAAATGCCTACACATATAATTTTGTATGTCACTTCTCCGACTCTAAAATGAAAAAAAAAAAAAATGTAAGAAATCATTCGGTTGTAATAACATGAAATTATTGCTTATGTTGCTGTTAGTGACGACACATGATCTACGGTAAAAGTTATACAGGTAACGTGCGTGCTCAGTAGCGACTATATCATTAATGGGTGTCGTTTAAGAATTTGATTACATGTATCTTTAAATGGCGAAATTCCACTTTATTTAGATTCCCTTACATCCACATATCTATGGAAGGTCATTATTTAAAATCAGGACTGAATATACTTTATTTATACCATATTAATATTAAACTTTAGAATAACAATATTTAATGAAATAATTGTGACTTCATGACGTTTTTATGACCTAATAACAATCGACAGTTTCAGAGCAGTTCAAAATGGTCATTATTTACATCTTTTTTCTTCTTGCATGCGATGGAAATGGTATAGAACGTTTCGATTTTACAAGAACGAGGCGCGTTTGCTGATTAAATCGTGTGAATTTATTAATTCGAATACGATATCAGCATAATGAAAATATGCAAATACCGGCACTACAAAAATAAAATAAATAAATTTGCAAATATGCCGAGGAAGTAGGAGCGAATTGCCATCCCCAGTGAAAGACAGAGGCAGTTGATCTGGGCTGGTTGGTATCGAACCCGTCACGCTATGATTACAATTTCTGCGCTCTCCCATTGAGCTGTATCGACCTAATAAGATGGTATAAATAAGTAATATCTTTTCACAGTGAATTAAATAGAAATAGCATCATTGTTACTTTGCAATTACAAATATTGCAGGAAAACTGACTCAATACAATTATTTCCTTATCTCAAAATCGACGCGAATCTTTGATAAATCTTTGTACGTATTGGACGATACTATAATTTGCCTCATCTGTGGGAACAAAGATCGTGACCATAGCTGAATTTATCAGTATTGTGACCACTAATTAATATATCAGTAGTGGCTGAGATCTATCTCACCACAATAGAAGAAAGCTACTCGGAATCTTTAACTTGGTAGATATAAAAATAGGAGTCGCTTTTGTTCATTGAAGTTTAATAGAAATATAAGAAATAAATAAATAAAATAAACTTGTGTTGTCTAATGTGAAATCACAAATAGCCTTCGTCAATACGGTTATGTTTCAGTTTGTCTTAAACAAAAACACTTATTATTGCGCGCAGCAGTCTATTTTCTTTTACAGTCTAAAACTGATTTAGCATAAAACAACACTTATCAGGGGTTATATATGTCAAAGAATCAACGTTATTCGTGTTTCGTAATATGGATGGAAATTCATTCCATAGAATGATAGATAAGAAAAACAGAGTTGGGGTTAGTTTCCAGCCTGTGACCGTATCCTATCAAAATGTAAGATCAGTTGCATTTCTCAGTTTATATTGTATATTTTCACCACACAGGGCAAACAAGGGGGGGGGGGGAGGCAACCGGTGATATATCCCCGTGGCCCGGGCCTGTAAGGGGGCCCGGGCCGAACAACACTTTTTAATTTTATACAAGAAAAATTTTGTTTGAACAAGAACTAGGAGAGGCTCGGGTGTTTCTTACCCCAGGGCCCGTGATCGCCTGTCACCACGATATGGTGGATTCTGGTCAAAAAGAAAAGTATGGGGCATAGTATTCATAGCTGGGTAACAAATTTCGTTTGGTTTGATATTTTACAGCATTTCGCAACACATAAAGTCTGGCACTGAGCCAACGCGGTGGATGTATTCAAGTTCTGCGACGCCTCTGCTGGAGGTCGCTATTCAACTTCTTGGGAAATATCTCTCAGATCTGTCAGTTCTTTTGTGGGATAATTGCATGTTTCCAGAAGTCGAACTGCGCAAGTCTATTTTGATCAGATGCTGCTGCTGCTACTAATTTTAATTATTATTTGAAGACTTGTACCTATTTGGATTTTAACGCCTCAAACACTTTCGCTTACGTCATCAAATACTGTTGTGACGTACCCAGGACACCAAACTGTTGAGAAGATGGCTGACGGGCAAGAATCAAAACATCAATCAGGGAGTGGATGAAATTCAGAAATACGAGTAGATTTGCATTATTTGAATGCTGATTAATGCTACTTAACTTGTTTAATCAATTTAAATTAGGTCTAATGTCGGAAAGATACACTGTCCATTCTTGTTAACAAGCAGAACTTTTGGACCAACGCCAACAGTACTGTATTAGTACAGTACACACAGCAGGCGTTGAAACTCCAAGACAGGTCAACAGTACCGTTATAAAAGATGAATATTTCCTTCTGAAGAATTTTTTTGACAAATATTGGCATCACGTAAACTTGGTTCGCGACAGTGGATTTATCAAGATTGCATTGCGAATGGTATCCGGTGCAGGTTTGTTTGTACCCAAGTCGTCGATCGATCGAGAGGTTGACATGGTGTGTGTGTGTGTGTAGTAGTAGTAGTAGTAGTAGTTGTAGTTGTAAGTATAAGGTGGTATATGCATCTGAGGCTTATGTTTCAAACTTAGATTTTGCGAAATAAAAAT
This sequence comes from Megalonaias nervosa, assembly GCA_016617855.1. Taxonomy (NCBI): domain Eukaryota; kingdom Metazoa; phylum Mollusca; class Bivalvia; order Unionida; family Unionidae; genus Megalonaias; species Megalonaias nervosa. The sequence goes on from JAECUM010016395.1 coordinate 7,803, forward strand.
CACCTTGATTGTGTATAATAAAATGTATAAATATGTAACGATAGCTAGATATAAACTTTGTTTTGCATAACAAAGGTAAACCAGGAGTGTGTTCAGAAATTGACATGCTCATTGCCTTGGGATGGAGGTTAGGTGGTACTAAAAATAAAAATTATTCTACATTTGAAAATGTGACATAAAAATTAACTGCTATTCTATGAAAAGGGAAACAAAAAGTGTAGGATTAACAATTTTAATAGTCATTATAAAACAGAAACGATGCGTATATGTATGGCAACACATAAAACATAAGTCCAGTGGTGAAAATAAAGATGCTGTTTGGCAACCTGGAACTAGGTGACAGTTTTGCAAAGCAAGTAATTTTTTGTGGCTTGTCCAAATTCTCATGTAGAATAAGAAAGTGAAATATTGATATTGCCATGCGTATGAAACAATGGCAGGTTAGTAGAACTCTTGGATTTTCTAACCCAGAAGACATATTTACATTATACAGCTGTACATAATACCTAATAATAAATTTTACAATACAGTCCTACTTGTATAACTTCAAATGCAGCTTTTACATGAACATTGGGTACTGTACTAGAAAATAAAGAAATAAATTGTTCAATGGAATAATGGGATCAGCAATGATACTGGTGAGCACAAGTCATTTTTCCAACATCATTTGTGATGGGCAAATGGATTGGAAATTTTGTATAACCTTACTAGACATGAGGATTAAGTTTAAATAAGTTATAAGCCTACTTAAGTCATGCCTTATGGTCGGGGGGGGGGGGGGCAATGCTGTGTTCCAAAATGTGAAGCATTGCTATCTGCAAAGATATGTATTAACTCTATTTAGAGTTAATGTAATGTATGCAGATGAATGTATAGTAGGTTTGATTGGATGAATAAATGCTTGATCATTTATCTTTGTCAGATCAGTGTAGCACACATGACATAAAACTTTAACCTTATGACTTTTTTCAGTATCTACTACATACCTTTTGAATTTCCAGAGATAATTTTATAAGATTTCCCAAGCAGGTATACATGATGGCAAGACATTGCATCATGTAACATGGTCAGGTCAGTGATCAGTATCATCACAAGGAAAGTACTTTAAAGACACTTGTATAATGAATCATGATCTGTAATGTTTGATGAATAAAGTTCTTTACTGCCAGTTGTATAACAGCCTTTTAAAATCTCATGTATCTCCGTCATCATTTTTGGTGTCATCACAAATTGATGATTCAGACATTATTCCATGATTCATGTCAGTAACAATAAGCTGACATAATTTGATATTAAGGCTGTAGTACTTGTGATGTCATTTGCAACCATTTTTATGTACTGTTTTAAAACTGTACAATTTATAATCATATCAATCACCAAGTGTACTGTTAATGTGTCATACCATTTCAAAATGCCAGTAGTTGTCCAGTCTTTGCCACTTTAGTTACTGAAATTATGTTTTCTTCAATCATTCAACTTGAACAAAGTTAATAAGTTCCTTGTAAATTCTGTCAAAATGAGTATAAGTTGTGAATACTAAAAATCATTCAAACCTTTTCTGTTATCAGCTCAGCGTAATTTATTGTACAGTTTTATACCATTCTGTACCATTTTAAATAGTCTTCCTAATTATAGTGACTTGGCTTCATATTACTTAAAGCTGTTTTCATACTGTAACATATTGTACCAAACCACTTCAGTGGCCGAAGTGGTTAGAGCATCCACCTTGGATGTGGTAGGTTGCAGGTTTGAACCCTGGCAGAGTCATATCAGAGAATTTTAAAAATGGTACTAGCAGCTGTCTTGCTTGGTGCTCAGCATTAAGAGGTTAGTGTTGTGGCTGGTCAGCCTGGTGTCAGGATAATGTGACAGGATGGGACATGATGCCACATGTCTGCGGCATGATGCTCCAGTGCTAGACATCACTATAAACTGCCATGGTGCAGACATTATAGCAATATGACTAAAATTGTTAAAGCTACATTAAAAATCTAAATTTCATTCAGTCATACTGGGCCATACCATTGTCATAGTTTCCAGTGTTGCAAAAGGCATTGCAAGTATTGTAGAGTGTAATCAGGTTGCAAATTAATTTGTTTTGCAGCTTGTTTTGCCTTCTGTCATTGTGTGTCTTATCGTAAGAAGGTATGTTTTAGAAAGTAAAGTTACATGAAAATGATGGGAAACATGAATAATTCAGTTTCATTTTATTATCACATTACACAAAGTACACAGAAGCAGTGTTCTACATCATACCCTATGTCATATGTACCTACCAGTCCCCAGCAAATGAATTCCTCATTTGGACTGATCAGGTGATTTCTATGTTACAGGTTATTATGTGTCACTTTTTAGGTCTTACCCAGTTATTCTTTGGTTGATCAGCAGTCATGCTAAAGGTTCACCTGTAATGAGTACATAGAAAAATTAAAGCTTTTATGACACTGTGACTTTGCGACACTGACAGCTAAGCACTTCAAGTTGGTGTTGTTTTTGAGTTGACATTTGTCACTTGGATTCAGTTTGTAATGTTAATGGTGGTAGAGGTCATAGGAGGATAAGGGTGGAGTGTGTGTATGTTCACATGAAAGTTTTCCACCTGTTTGAACTAACATTTAATTGACATGGGTGAAAAATGGCTTGCAAAAATGATGTAGCTTAGTGAAGAATAAAAGCTCCAGTAACACCTGAAAATGCAACAATTTTTGCATCATTCATGTTGGATTTTTAAGGTTGATCATTTCTCCCATACCCCACCCAATTCACTTGCTTTCATGATCCTACCCATCTGTTAATTTTTACGAAAATTTTCTAAATATTCAAGAAAAGCCCATGATAAATGATGGCATTATTAACATATATGATACTGTGTTTTTCTGGTGTGAAATTACTGTACTGTAATTTATCTTTTGATTTAGTGAAATTTGTATACTTTGATAAGGAAACTCAACAGGTGGAATTGTAGCAAAATGCAGTTTACAGGTTTTTCTAGTGAGCTGTGTGTGCTTAACAGTATCTGTAAAACTTTAAAGTTTTCAGCTTTGTTTAATAGACGTTAAATGCAGACATTTATTGTACCACCTGGAAGGGCAGTTACATGGTTGTTCCATGTGGATGGTGGTAGCTGATGATTAGCCAAGTACTTCTAAAACCAGATGCATTGAATCTGTGGAAAAAAATAACAGCCATAATAAAATAAACTTCTGAAGGTTAAGTTGAAAAACAAAAAAGCCAAGCATGAACTGAACTTTTTAATGGAAAATATTTGGCAGTCACTGTTTTGGGTAATTATTCCTTTTAGTTTAAAATTTATTTTACTGAATCCATTGACAAGTTATACAGAAATATGTCTATATCTTTATCCTACATTTTCAGATGCACAAAAATATCTTTTCTGATGTCAGAAAACTTAGGCACAAAGAAAATAATTTTAAAAAAAACTGTTTAAAAATTTGGAGTTTGGATGGGGAAAGCTTTTTGTCATTTTCTTTCTGGTGTAGGCCAATTAACAGTTGTGTTGCATTGTAGATATGACGAATCAAAATCTTTATAGTCCATTTGCTTTTTAAATCAGTTATGTAAATTCTTTTGGTTCCTATCTAGGAAGTATTTGCATTGAAACAAGTTCGCCCACATCATTAAAGTTTGAGTTGTCAGAATTGCTGTGCATAATCATCTCACAGTTTGTACAAATAAACTGTGTGAGCTTAATCATTCGATTTTACAGAGACTGTGAGAAGCTAATAAAACCTTAATGTCCCCACAAAAAATCAAAGAAATATTGCTTCCAGAGATCTTGAAATTCTAATGACTTTTGCCAGTCACTTTTTCCATGAAAATTAACATGATAGCCATGTACTTGTGAAATTTAATATAAAACCGATCAAAAGAGATATAGCAAGTTGTGGCAAAAAAGAAAACTTTCATATACTAAATTATTAAATGTAGCAGAACATGTGCCATTTTTGGTTTTTGGATTTGCTGCTTATTTAGTAATAGGTCAAAAAATAAATATGTGTTTCCCTACTTTTCATTGTTGACCTCAGCACTCCTCCCCGGAAAAAAAATAATAATAAAAATTCCCTGAATTAATTTGTGCATCTAGTTTAGCCCAGTACTTAATGTGCTTAGTACATTATATATGCTACAATCATTATTATATATTTAATGTTTAAAGATTTTTTTAAAAAAATTTGTACCTACCCACCTTCATTTCAAAACTAGTGCAGTAGGAAACACATAATTTTTGGGCCTCAGTATTGCCCTTCCATGATTTGTTGTTTTCCTTTCAAATTATTTATCAAACACAAGTTTTTCTTTCAGAAAACTGTACTTCAGAATTTCATCCAACAGCTGTATTTTCTTCTACTTGACTGTTTCTAAAAATGATTAATTGACAACAATCTGATGTACTACCTCAAAAATATATAATGCCTAATTAATGGACATTCCTGGTAAAGTTAGATGGTGAAGTTTTACTGGATCATGTCAAAGTCATATGTAAAGTCATGTTGATACACTGTCACATAAAACATGCAATGCGACTGATGTAATTCAGATGCACTGCCACATAAACCATGCAGTGTGACTAATGTAATGCAGACCCAGGGGAAGTTGTTCAATTATGGGGCAGATAAACTTTCAGGTTATCAGCTTTAACTTCTCATTTGTCCTTTGTTTTGTGGTTATCAAATGATTAAAAAATTGAGAAAACATGATGATCAAACATGATTAGTTGGCAAACCATCTGTTCATTGTTCAAGAAAGAGCCAATGTAATCACTGTTGAATGAAACTTAGTCTGCAACATCTTTATTAATTATGTGACAAAGAAACAGTGTCGAAACTAGACTGAATTTGATTTTTCGGTGAACAAATTAAAGAAAAGTACAAAAGTACACCTGCCAACATGTACCAGGTATTTGGGTACCTACCTGTTGATAATAAACTGGGTAGAAAAATGTGCCATTGGGTACCCATTTACTATATGTACTTGCTTATAAATTTACGTTTTATTTTGCAGAAATTTTATTCATGCTAAGTAGGGGTCATCATATAAGTACTGCATACAAAAAATTTTATAAGTCTGGAAGTAATGCTGGAACTTTACATGTCTGCAATACAAAAAAACCACCTTTCAGTTCAAACAAATTATTTGTTTTCATGCCTCTGTTCCATTTCAGAAATGTGCATATGGTATGAACATTGTTTATCTTTATCATGGCAGTATTCATTAAACAATAATTGTATCTACATTTATCACAGTCGGTACACTTTGCCTATAGTGTGTGCAGTTTAATATTTTTGATATTATAACATGTGAATATATCACTTTATGTGATTCTGATTGGTTCATTATTGTGCAGTATTCTCTTTACTGATTGGCTGTGATCGTGGGAAAACCTTTTTAACCCCGCCTTCTGGAACTTTTATTTTCATTGAACATTTTTGGCCGCCATTTTTTGATTCGACTCACGAAAGGGAATTGGGCAAAAATGGTCTCGCCTGTTTTAATATTGCCAATTTACCCCCATAGGGATTTGTTATGTCATATATAACATATCATAACTTGAAAAATAGCAAAGCCCGTTAGACAAGGACAATAACAACAAGTAAAACTACAGGTATTACTCAGATGATGGCGCAGGTGGGGGTGGGGATGGAGGGGTGGTGTATCTGTAGCATGGAATCTACCCAATATACAAGCTTGGTTTAAATGTGAACTTACTGAAGTAAATAAACTCACCTTTGTTCACAGAAGAATGTAGACATAAACCGATCTCCCCAACTGACAGAACTTTATCCAACAACAGCATATTTACGTGGTAAATATGTGATGCAAGTCTGACTCAAAAGAGATTTGCTTACATCTTCTGTACAATCTATTGTTCCAGATCAAATACTGCAGATACCTGGTCACAAATACATTACAGTAAATATGTGTATTTCTGCATCCAGTAATCTTCTTGTCACAAAAATATATCAACAAGGTAATGTTTAGTTGTGGAATTTCAACGTAAACACTGGCACTGTGTTGTGTAGGCCAAATCAAACCAGTACTGTGCACTGTATCAAGCAATGTGACATCACACACATTGGACATTTTATGTTGACAAATGTTTTGTCTTTTGCAAAATGTTCTGTTTATTTGGATGGACACTTATTCTTTGATTTATAGTTAGCAAAAATGCATAATATACTTTTACTGTTTCAACTTTGTTAGGGACTATTTTTTACACACAACAAATGAAAGGTACAGCATCTGTCAGAATGAACAAAATTATTTATTCTTCTTTCTGTCTAAATAATTTCTACTGAAATAAAACTGTGATAAAAAGAATCTAAAATTGGTAATGAAATAATATTAAATTATGAAACTCATTAAATAATGACCAGCTTTTGCGAGCCTTCATAAATTCAGTATTAAATCGTTACCCATTTGAGATCCTATATTTATTTGGATTTTAGTAATACAAAAATATGGTAAATTAAATACTACCCATTGAAAAGTGAAGTGCTCATCAGTGTTGTTACAGTGGATGTTTATTAGGAAGTAAATTGCTTCTACGCAATTGCTTCAGTTTTGTGCAAGTTCTAGCAACCTGTATTTGTATTAATAGTTGTGTTTTGTAGAATTACTTTGATGCAATAAAAGTTTAGATTTAAGCTGTATTTCCCTTAGCAATAAATTAGGTGTAATTCCAAACTGATATTTCCCAAGTTTTCTGCCAGTGCATGTGGCCTCATAAGCCCTTGGCTTGTAAAGGCAGCACTCACTTTGTTTTCAAGTTGACAATCCTTTTGATCGAGCTGCAAATGTAATACATGTACTTGTTCAGTGCCAAGTAGAGTTCTGCCTCTTCCAGTGAATGTATGACCTTAATCCTTTAGCTTCTTTTCCCATGTGAGTGTGATATTTACTCAGTGACAAGTAACAGAGGGTGGTTACTTGATCTTGCTGCACAATCGACATGTGTTCAGTTGCAACCTTTAATAGATTTCACACATTGTATGTTTTGGTTTGTACATATTTCATACAATTTCCCTTCGATCTGATACCTGGGTAACTGATAATAGGATTGAGCGGTAACTGGTAGATGTTTGCTAAAATTTTTCCAGCCGTAAAGACAAGTTGTTATAATAATATTGAAAAATTACTATGACTGATGTCAGATTGCTCAAAGTATTTGCCAGTCAAAACATGTGACCTACTGGACATGTCCAGCAAATACAGGAATTTAAGAATCTCTCATTGCTTCCTTTATTTGCCTTTCCTCATTTATAGTGCCTGGGATGGTACACTGTGCCGTGGTGATGTGTGCTGTCATTGTCATACAGACTGAACAAACAGCTAATCAGCACTTGTGCTGTAATGCTTGATTGATGAAGTGGCAGGCGGTGTTCAGTGAAGTCTTGGTATCACTGCCATTTATTATTACAGTTCAGATCATTAAACTTGAAAGAGTTCGTTTATAATAAGCATGGTCAAAATTAATCTTGTTTGATGATCGTGGTTAGAATCTCTCTAAATCTTTCTCTTGCTCTAGCTAGAATATTGAGGGAGAAATAGCTATCAGTGACAAATATGTAACACCTGGTTGTATACCTAAGTGAAAAAGTAATGTATTAATTTGATCAGTTATGATAGGGTTAAAAAGTTCTAAATGGCACCATGTATATAAAGGTTAATGTTATGCAGATTTTGGGCAAATCAATGTATCTTTTTGATACAACATGTTACGATTAAGATTGCCTCAGCAATGTAACTTAATGAGGAATCTACCTACTGAATGAGTCACAGCATGGATTACATTTGATGGATTCAGTGATTTTCCAAATTTATTTAAGTGGTATTAGGAAGTGAAGGTTGTGCATAATATTTTGTTAATTTATCTTTCTTTTCTCAGTTGTTGTGCTTTTTCTCAAAGGAAACAATTAAAAAAGCTCCTTTATATTGCCTGCTGATCGATGTCAGCTTGCAGATAATAATTGTATATAATATAAAACTGAATTTTCATTTTTAGACATTTATTCAGGAGATATTTACATGTATGTAAAATTATGTCTGATATGCAGAAAATGGCAGCTACTCAGTCTTTCATAGGCAGTGAGCATATGTTTTCATGTTTCAAATACTCAGTACTGTATTAAATTACCTCTCTGTTTCATAATACAAACTTTTATTGATCTTATTTAGTGTGCAGAAATTGAGTCAACAATAAAGTTACTAACCTTGACTGTCCAAGAGCTTAAAAATGCATTAAAAGGTTACTCTGAGAAAAAATTAAGGGTGTTAGCAAACTTAATGTGTCTAAAAATTGCATAAAGATGTGTATATTATAATATTGGTAGGATTATGAAAAAACTACTAATGTACTCATACGTTTCAATCTTGATTTATACTGTCATGTACATAATGGGTTTTAACAATAATTTAACATTTTTCATCTGTATTCAAGAATATCAATGCAGAACATGAGACTGCATATTTGTAAGTGGAAGTAGAACTTTACTCATACTGCACGGAATACTGCATGTAAATGAATAGCATAGAATGTTTTATTTGTTGGCATGTTTGGTGTCAAATTCTTGAAGTCAAACACAATATGGACTGTTTTGGAAGGTTAGCAACCATCATGTCACTTACCTGTCCAATGTTAAAGTCACATAATTGTTTTTACATCAATTTGGCCAGATTGTGGTGGGTGTAATTAATCTTTAGAGCATGTTGTAACAAATTTGTGTCTGGAGTGGCATTTATATCACAGTACTACCCCATTGTCTTGACTTCTTCTGGACCAAGGTAATCTTGTAAGCATAAGCAGATGTTGAGATAAGTGGGTGGAGTGGGGCTGAAAAAAAATTCTGCATACAACTTTGTAAGAGGTGACCTGTCGCCATTGAGAAGGATTTACACTGAGAAATTAAACAGTGGAAATTCTGATTAAATGAAGACAAAACTAGTCTGGAATACACTTGTACATTGACAACTTAACATTTGTTTAGTGCAATCCATAATGCATTAAGTACATGTATATAAAAAATTCATGAATTTTAGTATACATTATGTGTTAGGAAATTCATGTGTCAGTCACATCCTGTTAGAAACACAAATAACATATTTAAAAAAATCGTAGTCCTCATTTGTTCGATTTCCCATTGTCAACAAACACGTGTCACTAACCAGTTCACTATGATTTTCATTGTGCCAGTAGCACATGGCTGTATAGTTGTTTTTACATGCTACATGCACATGTACTTAAATTGGCCTAGATTTTGGTCAGCCTGAGACAACTCTCATCTTGCTGAGGCTACCAAGGGGAAGAGCTATTCATAGTGAAATGAAATCACGTGGACAAATTACAAAGTTTCACAAACATCCTTGCAAGATGTCCCTCCTTCAGTTAACTTGAGGATGGGATGCCTTCAGTTTCAAAGATTGGAAATTTTATTTGCATTTTACACTGCTGGTAGCAATTTTAAGCATAACTTTTCTCCATGCAAACTAGGAAACTTTCACTGCACAATAAACTTGTTCCAGTCTCTTTGGAAAATGCAACAATCTATCAGATTCAGTTGCTTTCATTCAAGTTTGGTGTTGACTTCCTTCGGTGAAAAGTGCTTGGTTTTTATTGTAGATTGTTGCCAGCTTGCTTTAATGATGGGTGCATGTGTAATTTAATTCACCATGAAAGGCCAGCTTTGGAGGACCAAACCCATTTATTTTTTATGTCGACATTGACATAAACATGACAAATTTGATAGTAACAATAAATCACAGGCCCATACATTTTATACATTTTTCTTGACATGAGCAGCTTGTCAACGTAAGTGATGTCGATATAAGTGGGTAGGACTGTAATATTATGTGGCTTTAATACAGCAACCAGATGGAAAACCTAATTTTGACTTCTCCATTCTGGCTGAACCAGTTTTGATCAGACTTGTAATGTTCCTTGCTTTTCCAAAGGAAACACAGAAGCAACCAACCTAGGTTAGTTTGGGTGGAGTTTTGAACCCATGACTTTTGGGTTACGGGTTTGATACTTTACCAACTGAGCTACCATGGCTTCTGAATAATAAAGATCTGCATCAAAATAATGATAATACTCATTGCCAGAGTAGCTGTTAGTCACCTGTTTAATCAGTGTTTTTAATATCATTAATACAGCACTTGTTGCTATTGCGTAGTTTATTGTTTCTGGGATAAAAATAGTCTGATAAGTCAAACAACAAATTTAAATTGGTGTTGATACTGATGGATTTGTGGGTATGATGTAAATGTGCAATTTTCCAGCAAGCAAATCTTTCCAGAACACACCTGCATGCAGTTTAGGCACTTAACAATATTTGGTAACAGCCATATCTAGCGCGAAATTCAAAATGGCCACAGGACATAGGGTTGTGATATTCCATGTGATTTACAAGTCATTAGACATAGGATTTGATCCAGAAATATTATATACATATTTTCAAAAGAACCATTAACCAATGGTAACTAAACAGCTTCTAGAAAATATCAATAGTGTATATAAAAAATGTACACAGATGTATGCAGATGAAAGTGTCTCCAAATATTTGCATATTCTAATGAATAGGTGAGATCATACCCATAACCTTCAGTCAATATCATTACTGGTGTGGGCTGATTTATTGGCCTAGGATAGAAATTACACTTGTTCAAATGATGAGAACTTGTTCTCCCAATTAGGTGACTTCCAGGAATTTTTAAAAGTAGACCTTGAATCACTGGCCCAGGTGCAGTCATCCTCATTTTTGTTTCCAGAAATGCCATTGTTGAGTGGTGTTTTCTATGCTCTTCAGAAATTTGCTTTCCTTTCACTCATACTTTGCAATTTTGGCATTTTGAATCTGATACATTGCAGATGACTGCAGTCGGTGGCTCATGACCTGGATTATCTGGTAATATTTGCATCATATGGTGTGGCATTAAAATTGCTATATAGCCCATATATTGGAGGAAGTTGCATATGCCACTTCTGTCGTATTTATTGATTTATTGAGTGTATTTATTATTTATGATCAGTCAGGTGTTTTTTGTAACCTTGCCTTTTAGGTTACTTTCCCCCTACACACACAGTTATTGGCACACTCGTGAGCCTCCTGGATGGAAGAGTTTTTCTCCTGAGATGAGGGTTGTTTTCTGTCCCTCCCTTCACTGACTGAAATTGCCTGTGTATGCAAAATTATTATTGAAAAATTAATCTTTGTTACACCTTGCTTCTACTGTAGTATATTTATGGTAATTCTGTCTGATCATGTGACTATGAATTGGCTTAAGCAGGGCAAGACAATTTAGTTATTTATTTCAAGCAGCATAAAACATTATTAGCATCCCATTGGTTTTGTGAGCAGGGTTGATTTGCTTCAGTATTTGAAGTTTGTCAATATGGATTATACTGTGTGTCATCAGAAGTTAAATTAGGTGATTAATTGATATTGGTTGGATTACTAAAGAGCTCAAAAAGCAGGGTCAATTTGGCTTCAGTGTTTATAAAGTATGTTAAAATGTCTAAGCATTTGTTATCTCCCAATGCTAACAAATATACCATAACTGAAATCCATGTTCTCTGAATCTGCTTCAAACTGGATAAAGATGAACATGCCAATAAAATGTTGGACAGCTTTATAACCGAACATAATCTCCTGTTTATGGTAGTAGATCATTTTTTTCAGATCTGGTCAAAAATGACATTCCCTGACTTGGAAATTGCACAAAGTTCTCAAAAAAAACAGATGAAAACTGTTCACATAGGTACCAAAAGCTTTGGTATTCGTTTGGATGAGAAAGTCAAAGTCATGTTCTGCAATAATAAAATTCACCATTCTTATATAAAATCATCCATGTTTTTTACATCAAAGCTCCCAACCAAATTTTGCAAATCTCCTGATTTTTCCTAAGCTGATTTCTCTGTTCTGTAACCTGTAGAGTTGTTTTAATTCATCTTGTTAAAAGACACATAAGCAGGTACAGTATTGCAGTCTTAATTTGCATTGATTTCTAGTTCTACACAGTTCTCATATATCAAATTCTTTATACAAGATTATTATTATTTTTGTTTTCAGAAGTTTCTTTTCAATGTGGCAGAAGAAAGCCCCTTGAGATACCCACCCCACCTGTCTGGCATGTACCAGTTGTAAAAAGATAGAGGGTGGTCCTTTTCATTTTCTCAGGTCTGATGAGGTCAGAGACCTCACTGAAGACAGACATGCATATGAAAGGAGGAAGATTGGGTCTTCGTCATCTTTGTCAAAATTTTCAGGGTTTTCATTTGCATTGTCTCTTTGGACTCTCAGAAGAATGGGATTAATCTCTTTGGAGATGCATAAGGCCCATGGGGCCCCTCCCAAGGGAGGTAGTAAGTGGTAAGATATTAAATCATGCTCTCTTGTGAAGGAGAAACAGCACCCTCCCCATTCCTATGGTTCAGAGAGAAAACTGCCTCTTCCCCTGATAAATGCATATCACCAATAATGGAAGACATGAAAGTAGTGTTTGGCAATTCTCACACTTTTTCTACCTTTGTTCCATGGCTCACCAAAAGTGAAGTCATATTTTTTCAAAGGACCATGGTCATGACATAGAAAGTGACCCAAGCAGATTCCATCCAACAGAAGTGGAAACTTATACCATAAGGATGGATATTTTCATGTGTTTCTTTTACTGTATTTTTTTTTTAATGGGGGAGGGTTGGATTGTCAGCCTCCCATCAAACTGATAAAGTCAGCTGAGCAATAGCAACAGGTAGTGTATTACTGATACTCAAATGCAGTTTTTGTTTGATGTTGGAGGGGGTCAAACTTATTTTAATGATGTAATATTTACCTGTTGTTATTGCCAGATTCCCTCCACCTATCTTGCACTGATGTCCCACTAGTAGTCTACATCCTAGTGAATAAAGCTGAGGACAATTGCACATGGGTCAGTGACTCAATTTCTTATTGGTCTCATCAATATTTTGTTTGCTGCCAGGGTGGCAGGTGAGTAAATCAGTGTTGTTATGTGTAGTACAATGACTTAAGTTGGAGCTGTAATTGAGACTTGTGTAAGTGTTTTAAAGATTTTGGATTTAGCCATTTTCATGCAATATCTTTTAAAATTTATCTTGTACCTTTGTTAATATTAATTTTGGAAGGGTTTATCTTCCCAAAGTTCTTAACATTAACATTTGTACAATGTTTCTTTTTGTTTGCACTAGATAATCATTACTGTGCTGATGTACTGTTAGACACACACACACACACACACACACACACACACACACACACACACACACACACACACACACACACACACACACACACACACACACACACACACACACACACACACACACACGTTCAGTGACACTGGATTTTGCACGTCGTGGTAATCTGTTCAATAGTTCTTAAACTACCTATAAACATTTATAACACTTCCATTTCTTTATATTTCTTAATCTGTTACACAATTTGTGAAACTTTATGGTAACTTAATGATGCAACAAAAATGGTTGTAAAACCTTAAGAATACCAGAAAATGAACTGATCGTTCCAGTATCATCCATTGGGAGTATTGTCCAATATTGTCAAATTAAAGATACTGCAATTGTTAGTGTAGTTAATATGTTATTTGATATTTTGGGTCAACAATATTAGAAAAACCAGTATTGTATGCACAAATACTAGAAGAGTTTTAATAGTACTAGAATAGCAAGTATAGTGACCACCAGCTATCATTTCCCACACTTATTTCAAATTTATAAGATTTTACTGGCCATGATCTAAGCTCCAGTGGACACACTTGGAGATCTGTTCTCTTTTTTTCTCCTGTATGTATTTTCATTCTGTCGATGTGAATGACCATTTCAGTAAACGAAGTTTTCAAATATTGTATTGGTGATTAGTTTCAGGCTATAGTTTGTTTAATTTAAGCTATTCAATTAGCGTGAAAAATGTCAGAGTAAATTGGTGTCCTAACTTTCTTCTTAGTGATACCCGACTCACTTATGATTTGTTCCTGTTGTGTCCTGCCATCATATGCTGGTCCACTTCTTTCTCTTTTTAATTGACTGTATATACTCATTTTTAAGTCAGATTCTACTTGAAACTGTATAGACCCATATCTGCCATTGTGTAATGCATCAGTAGATGAGGATCTATGCAATTTGTCAGGAGTAGTCAGTACAACCAACACCATAGACCTAGATCTGCCACTACATGCAATAACAGATCAAAAACCGTGTTGTTTTCAGTTTGCCTTGACTTGTAAGTGAGTGTATACGGTATATTTTAGGTGAACTAAAAATGTTTCAATTCATCATTCAAAGGATTTTAATCTTCTCTGATTGTGGCCTTTTGTGACAGTTAATTTGCAACCTGACAAAGTTTGTTTGCTTGGCTTGACTTTCATCTGATAGCCTTTAGCCTTCTCAGTCATCATTTCAATCAATAACACAGGTATAAAGAGGTTGACATGGAACAGCTTCTGAATAGTGAATATCATTCTTAGATTGTACTTCATTGCCAAAGGGTTGATTATTAAAAAATTTTCATAGCAAATGTTTCCTAATTTGTTCTCAGATTGAAGTTTCATATTATTGTGCTTGTGATGTTTATGAAAACATGAGTATTTTACTGCAAGTTGTAATAATTACAAGGATGGAAAGTAGCTCTTTAGTTTTTCAATTGTGCACCTGAAAAGTCATTGTATTACTGAAGAAATGTTTTTGGGAAGAAATCCCCAAACATTCCTTACAGATTTAATCAGGCTTTTTTTCTTCCGAAAATCTGAAATATATTTTGACTTTCATAATATATCCTGCCTGCTGAAAGCTCAGTGAAATACTTTATAGAGGAATAAAAAAGATATTTTAAAAATCTCAGTTTGAGGAAGGATTTGAGATGTCTATTGAACTGGGGACCTGAACCACTATTATATCACTAAATGTGATGGGAAAAAAAAAAGATTGAAACAGTATGTTAAACATGCATTGATTAGTATTTAGCCCCTTTATGTAAGACATTGAATATACATATATTTTATATATCAACTGCATCTTACCATGGCTTTTTACACACAAAAACCCTTTTTTTATGGTTTTGTATTTTAAAAAAATTAAAATGTTAAGCTTCAAGCATGAGGAATGTGTTTGGACTTACTAACCTTGCCATGCAGTGGCTTTGAAATGCAATGAAGTGGGCAGTAGTTGTGATAAATGTATTTAAACGGTGACCACTCAGATCTATTGTTGAATAATGAGCTGACATATCAGAATGTATGTTTTATATTTTAATTACAGCGCTCTCACTGTAACATTGTCACTATTCCATGTAGCTTGTTGTAAGGCTAGTATGTTCATGGATTCCATTTTATTATCTACAGTACAAGTAATATAGGTCATGTGGGCATTCAGTACTATTTCAGTAAAGTGTGTCCTTTCTTAGAATTTGTTAAATGGCAATTATTCACTTTATTTTGATACTCATACATCTATATTCCTTGGTCCTTATAGGCTTGCCTCAAGAAGTATGTATGGAAAAAAATCCATGTTAAAGTACATAGACATTTTTGGATGGGATCAACCTAATGGTGTTATCCAGTACAAACCAGATTGAATGTCGCATGCTGTGATGTCACAATGAAAGCTGCATGTATTTTTAAAAAAATGTCATACTTCCCTGTTATTTGTTATTAGACCCAATGTCCTCTTTTCTTGACCCAGTTTACTACCTATAATCATTGTATAAGTCCATACCAATCAGTGAATTTTGTTGGGAAATTTTTTAATTACACTCAAGGTGCAGAGCATTCAACAATCAAGATTGAATTAATTTTGGCTAAACTATATTAGTAATAAATTTTAAAGCAATGATTAATATTTGATTTAAGATGACTAAATGTGCCTATATGACCTCGTTGCCATACATTTAGAAGTAAATGTACTTTATTATAAGGTGGTCTCACTGTTGGGTGGAATAATTGGTGAATCACATGTACAGCATACTAATAATGGAGTACTGTATTATTTTAAGTGAAGATTATGATTTACCATTATATCAGGATTTACGCTGTTTTCAGCTGGTTTTAACTTGCACACAAATACACGTACCTAAAAGTGTAAAAGTCCTAATGCTTTTTTCCTAATGTTATGAATTGAAAAAATATAAGTTGTAGAGACATTTATCTTGCTGTGTTTAAGATAAATTTGCAATCATCAGAGTCTGTGCAAAGTAGGGTAATGCAACCAGCTGCTGGACACAAACATTACTGTTACCATCACATTAAAAGGCAAGTCCAGTCTATTTCAGTTGCATTATGACTGATTGGAATTTATTTTGGCAGTTTTAGAAATGGGCTTTTCTCTTACTCAAGAAGTAATGCCATTTCTTGATGCATCCTATTTCAAGATTGGGAGCTGGCAACTTTTTTCAAGTGTAGCATGACAAAGTTTTTTTTTCTTGTCTATTCCAGTCAGTTTCTAGTTTCAGATTTATCTTGTGTTCATTTAGTATTTTCTTAATCTCTTTAATCTATGACTTCTGTAATTAGAGTTTTCAAACAGTAATGCCAATAATGGGGAGAAACAAGAGAAGTGAATTATATATCCTTATGTGCTGTTGTGGATCGTTGTTGAAGTGTGCCTTTAAGTTAAAATAAATATTGTACCTCACTGTATTTCCTTTGTTTACACTGTCTGTTCTTCTGTTAGTAATTGTGTATTCTTTCTGCCTTAATAACTGTTCTTCACAATGTCAAAATGTGCATTATTTAATTAGAAATATTTTTTTTAGAATAAGCAGATTACATTCATTCATAAAATATCATTCTTAAATTTGCCTAATTGAATAGTGTCCATTTTGATATTGTGGAATCAGTTACAAAGGCAGATATAGCACATAATTATTTCATTAGCTTGAATTCCTGTATTGTTGGAGATCATTGAACCTTGTCCCCAATATCTTTTGTAAGATATTTCTTACAGTTAGTGATAGCATGTTGATATATTTCTACTTATATCATTACGCTTGTAAAAGCTGATAGATCAATGGATTTTTTTTCCCTTTCAGTTCACAAGAGTTGAAATATGTGAGCCACCTTCATTCATGTTGAGAAATTTCAGCATGCTTGGGCCAGTTTTTTAAAATAAATTTGCTGTGGATTTTAATGACAATATGTACTATATAGCTGCATATATTTTGAGTCCAACTGTCAAGAACATAGACTCTGATCTGCTGTGACATGATGTGATAGTAGATACAGATCTGTGTGGTTTGTTCTTCTAATTACTCCTAACAAAGTGCATAGACAAAGATTTGCTGGCATATTATACCTCGGCAGATCTGAGTCTATGCAGTTTGAAGTTGGATTCAGATATTAAGCAAGTATATATAGTATTTATAATAGTATGTATTATTATGAAGTGTCTATCAATATCAATTTTAATTGTTCATTAGGACAGAAATTCATATGTGAAGTTCATTGACTTAAGTACATGTCATAGGTTTTAAAGGGGCAATGACGCATGACTGTCTGTCATTGAAATACTAATTGAAATCTGTAGAGAAAGTCACAGCGGGTGTTGGTAATATCTACTTCATTTTCTTATAGGACAAAGTAGAGGGACCCAATGACATTGATCAAGCCCTTGTCATGCTCGGGTTATGTCAGAGTAAAAAAACCAGAGGACAAATAATATTGTGAGAGTTGCTGCATAATCACACTAAGACTTATGTTTACACAACTGACACAAATTGAGCCAGAAATAGATGTATAGTAGCTGCAGTACTTCCATAAATCAACAAAGAAATGGCAAGTAAGTATGCTTTCACTGCTAACTCATAATCCAAAAAATGTTACATTCCATGTTTAGTTAGTATTTAGAAATATGGAGTGGATATTGACTTTCTCTGAGTGAATAACATTTCATCAAGTGGGTGAAAAACATAAATTTTTCATCCACGAAATGAAATATGTGTTGTTCACTCATGGGGATAAATAAATTTTCTTTTTATTTTGTGCTCAAAAGTATTGGCTAGTAGTATGTACAATAGACCAAGTAGTAGATTTCTTACGGTATTCCATGTGATAATGTCAATGGTTTACCCTTTATGTTCTGCTGTGTTTTGTGTATATTAGCACAGAAAAAATATAAGTAGTAACATAATTCTCCTTTCCAGTTCAAGGTAAAACAGCACATAAAAAAATGAAGAAAAAAGGTATTTTGCACATGTAGTTGGATTTAACTCTAGTTTGTCTGTATGCAGGTTGGCCATATTTATCATTTGACCATGAGTCTTTTTCCAGAATTTCTTGGTCATATTTTTATCAGTGTCAATTGACAGGCAGTGAAAAATTATTTATCATACTTCACTCCAGTGACTTATGAAGATTATTTTTCTCAGAAAATTGAGTCACTTCACAACTGAGCATAAAATAAATGGTCCATATTTATCCTTGTAGCACTTGACAGAATGTCTCAGACTTACTAACAGCTTGACCTAATTATGTTAAAATGGATCCTGATGTTGGTAAGGATAGATGCAAATCAAAAATACAAAAGAATTAATAGTAAATATTAGGAGTGAAATGATTCGTTCTATTGATATATCAGTATTTTTTTCATTTTGATATTCACATTGATCTTTGATTCTTTAAGTTGAGAATTTATATGAGACAGCCTTAGCTGGCATATGCATTTATTTCAGTAACAAAGAAAACTGTTTAGAACACCCACTTGTCTTCTGCAAATTAGCAAACACAAATGGTTTGAAATCTGTACCCCAACACAATAGCTAATTCCATTACGATTATTTCAATTCTGATTTTCTGATTGGTGGTTACTGTTTGTTCAAGTCGAGAGTATAACAATAACCACTAATCAGAACTAACTGTAGCTTCTTCACTGTGAAGACACCAGAAGTATTGGCATCCAAGATCAGTCTAAACAGAAACAAAGCAACAGAGAAACTTCATGTAAATGTAGCCGTTAAATGGTTTGTAAAATACTTAAATCATACATGTGGAACAAGTTTGAAGTGTCAAATGTTATGATGATATATGTAATGAGTGACTTAGGGTGCTGATGAGATACAAAATTTATAAAGAATTGGCAAAGGGGTCAGATTCAGAACTGCACAGGTCATGGTCACCTTGTTAATTTGTAAAAGAGGGTGAGTGTTCTCAATAATATCCTTTTTCATTCACATAAAAGAGTATCTGTCTCCTACAGCAGTTGTTTTGCATCTGCAAGAAGTAAAATGTGAAGGATCTGGTTTTTAGTCATCACCGCTTCCATTATTGGACTTGTTCTAGACAAGATTTTCTTTGCACAAGGAAATTGCCCCATTTCTTCTGTGTTGAAGAAATTGCACTATTGCTTCTGTTTTGAAGATAATACCATAAGACCTTAAGATTTTCAGTGAAGTCATGAAATTGATAATAAAATGTTTTAAAACCATTCATGCAGTGCAAAACAAAGGTTGTGGTGACCAAGGTGAGACCTGCACCTGATCACCTGAAATGGCCCAAAATCTTGAATACAAATCACTGACACCTGTTTGGAAGTATTAAAAAAGTTATCAAGAATGAGAATGGCACATGAACAGATGGGAAGTCTATGTCTGAATGTGATCTGCATACTAGAATCAACCAGTGTGCCAACACCTATAAAATGGTACCAGGGAGAGACCTTCTAATGGTGAAAGACAAGATGATATGTGTTTTGATAATGTATTATATCATAAGCGGTGGATGTTCCTTGTTATGTTTGTTTTTTTTGCTCCCAGCAGGAAAGAAGCTAATTAAGAGCACATTTGAATTGGGTAAAAAATTCAGTGTCATAAAATAAGTGTTATATTTCAGACAAGATTTTCCAAACATTTACATTTATTTTAAGTTGCCCATGTTACTTAATTTTGAAAACTAGATTAGGAGCAATTTATTTCCACATGAATTGAAATAGTTCCTTATTGGAATTGTGGAAAAAATGCACACTTTTGGTTCTGAAAAAGATGTGATGTAAGACAACAGTGAGATCTTTGCCCTACATTTTTTTTCTCCAATATCATGGAAAATATCCAAATGATGTGACTGTGCCATAATGCAAATATTAAAGAACCAATCTTACTATACTGAACATATTATTCGGGATATAAAAACTGTTATCATTTATTGGTTGGTGATGTAATGGGACAATATATTTGCTTTTCATCAAATATTATGAAATTCATTGTAGTTTGTTCCACACAGCATCAGGAATTTTATCCTATCGTGTAAAATGAATTAGTACTTTTAGCTATATTTAATGACGCTGACCTGAAAATTTACTGAGTTACAGATAGGACAAAATTTGTGATGCTTTGTGGAAGGCAGTATAGAGGACTCTTTTCAAATGGATAATTATCAGCTTGAAAAATTTAAGTTGATGAAAGATTTGTACATCTTTGTTTTTCATTTTTACAGGATTAATAGTTTTAATTTGGGTAAGTGAAATTTTCCTTGCGTCTGAAGGGATTTCTCTTTCCCATTTGACATATTTGGAGGATCTCTTAATAGTAATGCTACCTGAATAAATTGAATGCCAAAGTCCACTTCTTTATGATGGTGTTTGATGATGACACCCACACAGCAGACATGATAAAACTTGAGAATGTCCTTAACATTCTGCTTGAAAATTTTAGTTTTTAAATTTATTTTACTAATAATCAATAAAATATCTATCAGTACATGTATTGTATCTCTGTTGATGAATGCAGATGACATAAGTACCAACTTTAAGTTTTGTTGACTATTTCAGAAATTATTTTAAAAAATTTGTTTTACAGATATAGGACTTATGAAATTGAAATGTGTACCATTTTTCAGTGGTCATTATAGGAGCAATAATATCATACATGACTGCTTATTGTGAGTTCAATGTCAGATGATCATAGACAAAAACTTGGGATGTTGATATCCTTGGATTTGACAGGTCACCTCATTTTAATGCATATTCTTTATATATGCTTGCTTTTAAGTTTTACCATTCTCATGGTTTGAGAGATCTTCATGAAACTTTGCCCAAGCTTATATCTTGAATAGACTGTGAGTTGCATACAATAGCCATGTGGCTTGCCTCATATTCAAGAACACAGCTAGGGAAAATGTAATTCTGGGAGTTGTATCCTTGTCTGGAGTATAGCTTTGGAACCACAGAAGATATTTGATAAAGCTTTGCTTAATGCTCTTGGATATTGTGGTCCCACCTGAAGTATGTGGAGCTCATAAGTTTGTTCTAGTGTACCTTAAGTTTTGCTAAAAAAATCCAACAGTATAGATACTAATCTATAATTATAATGTGTAAAACTGCATGTAATTTAGATTAAGATATGCCATTGCATAGTGTGCTGACAAATCATGGTGTTTGCATGAATAAAGAACTGGAAAGGCTTGTGCCTTTATCTGACATTGCAGCATGTACTGACAGATCACACTCTTTGCTTGATTTCAGAAGCAGAAAACATGGTATAATCTATCATTATGTAGTTTGAAGACATATTTTGTTCACTTGGATTCAGAAATAGAAGCAGTATGGACCATGATATGCCAGTGCATAGTGTGCAGGCAGATCACATTGTTCACTTTAATTCAGAAGTAAGTTGACAACGGCATGAACCTTTATCTGCCAGTGCTTGATGATGATAGATCTGGGTCTGTGCTATTTCACAGTTTGGTACTTATCTTACACAGATGACAAACAAGATTTGGCAGGTCTAGAATGTTGTCTTCAGTATAACTTGTTATCTATTTCTAGGCCCTGAAATCAATGTACACTTGGCCAACAATAATTGCCCAAAATTTCTTAATAAAATATCATATAGTCCTTGGTTTCTCTTATAAACCATTTCTAATGTATATGTATATTTACCTGGTATATCCCATTGATACCATTGATTGCAGTGTTGACTGTTAAATACCAGTATAGGATATTTGATCTAATAATTGTTAAGGTACTTTTAAAAGCTTAACAGTAAAGAAGGAACAGTCAGGATATGTTTAAGCCTTATTTAATCGTCACCAATAGTCTTTTTTACTGTGTGAAATCACACATTAAAGAAAATATTGTATAGGACAATTTTTAGGACATATTTTGGTAGTTATGGGGGATTTATTAGTGCTCATTGAAGTACATCTGTATGGATTATAAAAGAGATACGGGTAATGTATTTAGTTAATTTGGGTTAGAATTAGTGTGAAAGCTTATATTTCTTCTTTTCACTTAGATTCTCCATTTCCCCCCAAAAAAGACTTTTCATCATATGTTATGCTTCATTGATTGATCGAGTGCATGTTCAGTGAATTTTAAGAATTTGAATGATTTGTGAATCACACTCTGTTTATATTGACTAAAGCTGTTTAAAGTTTAGGAAATGTCTACTGGGTACCCCTGTCAATCCGAATGGTCAGTTACCTGGGTACCCAATCAAAGGGAACTTGTATTAAATGTGAACCTGAATGGCTTTGTTGTAGGTTCACACATTCCAAACCCCCTGAGTGGTATAAGCATAACTGTTACTAATATAAGTGGCAAAAATGCGTAATCTGAGCATAAAAAGAGCAATCTGTATATTACATGCCATAATTGCAGAAAACTGTATGAAAAATGTACATTTATTTTTGCTACTTACCTGGATCTGCAGTTAAAATTCTTGTCACAAATCGGCTAAATCCATGTGGATTAGTTGTAAGTATGAGAGAATAGACAAAAAAAAGTTGATAAATTATTTATGCATAACACTCACTTTAATAGTCTACATGTCTGACTTTCGCTGAATGGTTGTGAAGTCCACAAATGGTAAATGCTTTATTAAATCACTCTTGAAGTCGTCTTTCAAAATTTGTAAAGTGCTATTGATTTGTCTATTTCCTGATGCAGCATGTTTTTAAGTTTAACAAAATCCTTCTCCTCTAACATTTTTCAGTCATATAACATCCATGTCATATTGATAAAGTCCATTTTTCTTAATATCTGGCACCATTTTTTTTTTCAATTTAGACTGGTCTCCTACGTATGTATTTATCAAAATATAATGAATCTGTGACACATAGTTTCACATTCAAGAAACCCATTTGTTTTCTTGGAACTGTTTCATGTACAGTTTCTATAAATAGAAAATTAGGAAATTAGACAGAGGTCTAATGATGAGTAAATGTGTAGCAGCAAGTGGTCAAATGAGAAGACATTTTATTACCCTGGTTAATATCTACAGGTGGGTGTCCAAGTACCAGGGTACTGGTTGACAGCTTTAATTTTTATAAATAAACAAGATAATGACAGTTAAAAACACACAGAATAAATGAAAGGGAAGAAATATTGTTATTCTTAAATTGCCATATTTTACACATAAATATAATAACATAATGAAAAGGTATTTTATTTCTGCAAAAATTTTTCCCTAATATTTAGAACCCTAAATATAAATTTTAATATTATATATAACTTTTTCCCCTTAAGCGTGAAACTGGGGAACAGTGTATTAAAATTTTCTTTAATGACATGTAATTCTTGAAGGTCACAGGTTTAATCAGATTTGTTATTCCACCATTTGTTTCCTCAGAGGGTTTCATATTTATTTTTTTTTTATTCCCAGGTTATTTTATATATACTATTTCTTGCTCCAATAGAGTAGCATCAGTACTGACCACTCCAGTGGGCTAAGTGGTTAGAGCATCCACCTCAGTTGTGGGTTTGAATCCCGGCCAAATCATACCAAAGACTTAGAAAAATGGTACTCGTAGCTGCCTCGCTTGGTGCTCAGCATTAAGAAGTTAGTGTTAGGACTGGTCAGCCTGGTGTCAGGATAAGGTCACTGGGTGGGACATGATGCTGCATGTCCGTGGCATGATGCCCCAGTGCTAGACATCACTATAAACTGCCACACTGCAGACATCGTAGCAGTATGGCTGGAAAATTGTTAAAGCTATATTAAAAATCTAAAACACAAACTCAAACACAATATCAGTACTTCCATTAGCAAGAATTGCAAGGAATTTACTGGAATTCAGACTTTCCCTAACTTCTTCTCACCAGATAGGACAGAACAAAGTCTCATGCCCTGAGCATGTTATGATAACATTAGCACAGAGTTTAACATCATTCTTCTCCTAGAGTGACACAGCATTTCCATATCAGAAAATGGTTTTCCAAATTGGGATAGGGTGGGTTTAGGCTTTGTTAAAGAGCTCTCACTTTATTTAGTTCTTTTTCTCATTTTGTTTTACAATAGCCTTTCCTTGTGGAGTGTCAGCAACTCTAACTTCAGGTGTTTTCTGCACATGCTGGCTATATATACACTGTGTTGTACAGGTTTTTTGAGGTCCAAAATGGTAATGGAATGTGTTAAATCCTAAATTTACTAGTTCCATTAACAAAGACACTGGTTCAGTATCCAACCAATGTCATTTTGGGATATTGTTTGAAATAACTGCGAAACACCTTTTGTTCAGTCAGTGAACTCAAGTCATGAATACTAAACAAACCAATGTGGCCAAACATTTTTTTGTAGCTGGTGTCATATATGATATTTTTTTGTGGCCACAGAGTCTGGCTTATGTCTCATTAGAGAAATAGTTACCTCAGACTAAGTCAGATTCAGATTTCCCATTAGGCAGACATGGCAGCTGGGGGTGAGGGTGGGGTGGACAAATTTTAACGTATGAAAACATTTTCCTACTGTGTACTGACTGGTTTTAAAATCCAAAGGCATTAGGTTTTAAAGGTGTAAGGATCTTTAAAGTCTTTGGTTTTAAGGCTTTGTTTTGGGTGGGCTGTGGTGGTGGTGATAGGGGTTGGCAACTCTGACAATGTCTACAGGTGGTAAATAAAGCTGTCAGAATTGTAGGAAAAGTCAGCCAGGTACCTGTTGATCCTATTGATTGGCTACCCGGGTACCTGATCAAAGGGAAATTATATTAAATGTGAACTTGAGCAGCTTTGTTGTAAGTTCGTACATGCCAACACCCCTGAGAGGTATAAGCGTAATTATTACTAATATAAGTGGCAAAAAAGTGCAACCTGAGCATAAAAAGAGTAATCTATATATTACATGCCATAATTACAGAAAATGGTATGAAAAAGTATATTAATTTTTGCTACTTACCTGGATCTGCAGTTACTTAAAATTCTTGTCACAAATCGGCTAAATCTATGTGGATTAGTATGAGAATACAGACACAACACAAAATGATGAATTATTTATACACAGCATTCATATTAGCTAGTCTACATGTTTAACTTTTGCTGGAAGGTCATGAAGTCAAGTCTACATATTCTGAATGCAGTATTACATCACTGTCAAATTCCTCTTTCAAAATTTGTAAAGTGCTATTGGTTTGTACTTCTCCTGATGCAACATATTCTTCGGTTGAATAAAGTCCCTCTCCTCTAACATTTTTCAGTCATTTAACATCCACAAGTCACATCAGTAAAGTCCATTTTACTTAATATTTGGTGCCATGTTTTTTCAATATAGACTGGTCTGCTACTTAAGTGTGTATCAGTCTGTAATGAATCTGTAAAACATGGTTTCAAATTCAAGAAGCCTGTTTTCTTGGAAACATGTCATGTACAGTTGCTATAAATAGAAAAAAAGGAAACTGATTTACATACCCAAATGGTTGCACACGTTGAAAATATAAGATCAGTAGATGGAGCTCTATGATAGATAAATGCACAGCAGCTAATAGTGATACGTGCTTTGAACTATACTTATTATTTTGTGTCTCTCTTGCTCCTGACATTGGCAGATATAATCTCTGATTTGAACTTGGAACATGTTAGTTTTTTTAACATGAACTAAATGGGCATGTTTTTTTTTTTCCTACACGAACTAAATGGGTACCCTATAGCTAATTTTATTACGTGGGTAATTATGAACAAGCAGGTGCCCAAGTTCCCAGGGACCCGTTGACAGCTTTAATGGTAAAATCATAAATCTATCCCTGAACTCAGTGGCAGCTTTATGTTATATCTTCCTACTTTCATGTGAATTTTGCTTCTTTGAATCTTTATTGCAACCTTTGTTGTAAATTATTCATATAGAAAAGATAGCCTCATATGACGACTACTTCTACTAAAGTGACTATAATATACATTTTGTTTAAAGGCAAACACAGATTGCTCCATAATTAGCGTAATTGTTTTGCTTCAAATTCAACCTCTTATGTTGAAGTTGATCATCAGTATAATCATTTAAAACAATTAAACACTCATTACTGCCACCTATGTCTGTTAAGTACCTTTCATTAGTTTCATTGCATTCACACAGTGGATTGAGATCAATGGGTAGTACAATTGTGAAATTCTGGGTTGAGTAAATACAATAGAACAAGGTCATTTAAAACACTGCTAATTAATCATACTGGTTTTGTTTTGTTGGTAGTACTTTGAATGGCTGATAATATGATCCCGTAGATCATTACACGGTCAAGCAGTAAAAGAACTTTTATGTGACAACTGTGCACGTGAGACAGTTGTCAGTGACCACTTACTGTAATGCCACAGGATGCGATTCAGGAAATGAATGGTCAGGTAAGGGTAGATAAAGTGATTAAAGCATGAAAATTTGTGCCTGCCTGACATGTTTTAAAATAAGATACAAGCACTTTGATTATTGCCATGGAAAAGTTTACTTTCCTGACTTCAGAAATGAAATAGTTGGAGACGTCTGGGTAAGTGCTTTGATCAGCCCTCGGTACTATCTTTGTTTTGTTCTAATCTTTTTAATTTGTAAGTGAAAACTGAATAAATTTGGTGAACAATTATTTTCCCCAAAACACAGCAGTTCTCAAACATACAGAAGTGTGTAGAAGACTAAGATGCATGGCTGAATCCAATGTGCAGTTTTAGAACCAATAAATGCAAGATGATTCTAAAATAGGCAGAATTATATGTTATGACTTTAGTCTCATTTTGATAATTATTATTCACTTAGTTTCAAGGATATGACCATAGCATGGGAGGATAAAGTGAATATGATTGTGTGATGTGGCTTCATTACAAGGTCTCACATTATATTTTTTGACATCCTCACATCAACAAATCACTCTAAGTTACTACATCAGGTATATACTTGGATCTCATGTGCATGATCTAATGCAGGAATAGATTTATTTTAGGTAATGATAGCATTTAATTAATTTTGCTGGTAAGACCAAAAGGAACATTTAGTTACCTTAGATTCTTGTCTACCTTTGCTTCTTGATTTTAATGTACCATTCCAATAATTTTTGCTCAGTTTGCATTTCCTTGAAAAGACCAAGCATCCCAAATACATCAGCACAGTCCTACTGGAATTTAATGGCTAGCACTACTCTGCCCACTCTTCTCAATGTATTGTCATATATCAGTGGTCTCCATCCTTTTTGTGCCTACAGACACATTTGTATGAAAGAGTGGCGGGCACTATCCAGCCGGGAGGTGAACTACTACTTGCAAACTCTGATATCACTTGCATATGCATAGTGTTGACGTACCTTTGCGAGTTTATAATCTTAATGTACATTCCCTACTCAAATTACAGCCTTCAATATTCATTATAACATCTTTCCAAAAAAACGTAACATTTTGATCACAACATTTTGGAGCCTAAAACACGGGCACCTAAAACAGCATTGACTGGTGTCATGGCTCCCATGGGCACCGTGTTGGGGACCACTGTTGTAAGAAATTTACAATCAATAATGGAAGTTTCTTTTTAAATCTGTATTGGAATCTTTTATACCTGAAAGCTCTATTTTCATTCGTCTTAACAGATTGGATTTTATGAGT
Organism: Megalonaias nervosa; assembly: GCA_016617855.1. Taxonomy (NCBI): domain Eukaryota; kingdom Metazoa; phylum Mollusca; class Bivalvia; order Unionida; family Unionidae; genus Megalonaias; species Megalonaias nervosa. The sequence continues at coordinate 35,611 of JAECUM010016395.1, forward strand.
CAAGAGTTACTGCATTGAAAAGTGTGATTCCCAGAAAAGTTGGTGTGGTATTAGCTGCTCAGTATTTATTGGGAAGTGACATATGTCTAGAGCAAATATCTTGCTGATGTCAAGATTATAGTGCAGTGAATTTGTAGTAGATTATTGAATGAACAGATTGATCTAGTTGAAATGTAGGAAATGAAATGACTAAATGAAATAAAATGCTATACCTACAATAAATACATTCATCAATCGATATTGAGAAGAAAAAGCAAACTTTAATGTTGACAGTTGTCAGGAAGAAGTACATCATTTTAATGGTTTTGGTTTATTCCTCTGTGTGTGTGTGTGTGTGTGTGTGTGTGTGCAGTATTTAAAAAAAAACTTATCTAGGTTTGGTCATTTTATTGTTGAATTACTCATAAGCATGTATATATTGTACAGTCTGCAGTGACTGGTATGTATCATCTGATCTTGATGATGGCAGATGATATTCAGGAGAAAAATTTCAAACATATGCCAGTAGTGAAACAACTTTATCAATGAGGAAATCACTTTTATGTGACTTTTGTAATCCTTAGACCTTTCATAGAGAATCTTCATTGCTGAGTAGTTGATCAAGATATTCTCCATAACTTTCTGTTAAATATGGTTATTTGTCATCACATTGTTCTGTACTACTCAAGTGATATGTAAAGAATCTTGTATGATGAAAATAAAATGAAAATTAAAATTTTTGATTTTGTTCTAACATTTTACATCCCAGTTTTGCTATTACAGCATTACTGCCATGAGGCCAGGGGACCACAATTTTGACGTATTTCTTTATTTCAGTTTGTGATTAACTCATTGTTTATCCCTTTAGGTCCGTGGGTCATTAAGAATAGGAATAAGAAGAAACAGGGTTTGAAATACGTACATATAGTAGCAAGTAGCAAATTTGGTACTCGTTTTACTGTATGATAAAAAATCAGGTTGACTAATTTAGACTGCCTAAATGTTTAATAAGAAAGAATTCACAATCATACTTTTTGCATCAAGGTAGGTAATTTTGCATTTTGCTGCTAGATTACAGTAATAACTGCAAAGTTTGGCTAGAAACATATGCATGTTAATATTGACCCTATTTAATTATACCATTGTTATTTTAGGACCAACACAGAATTGTGTGTGTGTGTGTGTGTGTGTGAGAGAGAGAGAGAGAGGGTGATTAATGGCACATCAGCACAATATACTGGCTTTTGAGTACAGGTTAAAACTTAAGTTCTAAAAATATAAAGATATATTATTGCAAAGAAAAAGTTAAGAATTTCAAGTATGTGACTATATCATTTCAGAATTTAAAAGCAGGGTAAAAGAATTAGTTTCAGCCAATCTTAATGTTTGCACCTGCAAGAAACAAGGGTGTAGCCCATACTGATATATTGTTGTAATGTCTGCACCTGTGTGAAACAGGGATTTAGCCCATACTTTATTGTAGGAATACTGCATTTGTGTGAATCAGGGATCTAGAACATACTATTTTGTGGGAACTTTTAGTGGTGGGGAAATGTTTGGGATTTGGTGGTATATGAATGACATTACGAGAATAAATACCATATATACTAGCTTATAAGTTGGGTTCAGCTGTAATCGGTGCACTTTCAAATCAGGGTCTATTGGTCTATGTCCTTTATTCAGCTGATTAGTCTAGCAAACTGCATAGACCCAGATCCTTAATCATGAATTGTTCTAGTTTTTATGTGGGTTACAGTGGCAGCATCAGAATAATTGGTAGACTTTTTCTTCTGTAAATAGTGATATGTTACCACTATTCAGCTTGCTCTGTCCTGTGTGGCTTTCTCTGCAATATCACCTTCAAGAGCAAATTTTCAAGCTTTATGTATATACTGGATAGTGGGCGTGCGTGTGTGTGTGTGTGTGCATGTGTGTGTGCATGCGTGTGTGTGCGTGCGTGCGTGCGTGCGTGCGTGCGTGCGTGCGTGCGTGCGTGCGTGCGTGTGTGTGTGTGTGTGTGTGTAAAAGTGGCAAAACGGGGACATCAGTGTGAATTATTCTAGTTTTTATGTGGGTTACAGTGGCAGCATCAAAATAATTGGTAGACTTTTTCTTCTGTAAATAATGATATGTTACCACTATTCAGCTTGCTCTGTCCTGTGTGGCTTTCTCTGCAATATCACCTTCAAGAGCAAATTTTCAAGCTTTATGTATATACTGGATAGTGGGCTTATGTGTGTGTGTGTGTGTGTGTGTGTGTGTGTGTGTGTGTGTGTGTGTGTGTGTGTGTGTGTGTGTGTGTGTGTGTGTGTGTGTGTGTGTGTAAAAGCGGCAAAACGGGGACATCAGTGTGAATACACACCAACAGACCAGGGACACACCTCGTAACGGGGACGTCCCCGTTTTGTAATGTCGGCTTAAATAGAATGTCAAGGCCTTATTTAATGATACAAACCTTGCAATTAGCATATCTGAGCATGTCTCCATTTTGTTGGTATTTTTTCACATCATGCTATACACAACAATACACACGTCCCACTCGACTCAAAACCTCAAGTGTATCAGTAGGAAAACTATGTCCCCGTTTACGTGGTAAAAATTCACACTGTTTTGCTGTCGGCTTGCGCACTTTGCTTCCAAATTACTCACCAAAGATGGCATCAGTAAGAGCTAACAGGATTTAAATCATTTATGTAAACATAGACAAATATATGTGATATATTTTCTATTTTAACACAGAGAGCATATCGACATACATGTTTATTAATGGGTAGTCCAATGTTCATAACTCTGAGCCATGCACATTTGGATAAGAAATACACTGGAAAATATCAACATAGATTTTAGTTCATACAGATGTGGTTAGAAGAATAGTAATGAACAGTCTACATGGTAACCAAAACATAATCCCGTTTCCTTCCTCAAATGAACCGCATTAGAGTTAAATCCAACAAGTTAAGCTTGAACCAATAGGAAATAAAAATAACTTGTGTAAGTACTTGTACATGGCACCAGCCATGATGCTGAAAATACAAGTTTTCATACTCATATTTAGTGTTTCTCGATGTATTATAAATGTGCATGCTGGCTGAAGTATAAATAATTTGAAACTAAACAATCAGATAAATTTTGTTTGACTCAGAGGTAAATTATCAAATATTTTTCATTCTTTCCTCATTTAGTCAGTACCTTTTTATGTTCTCTCTCTCTCTCTCTTTCTGCTTTGTTACTTCTGTCTGTCATTCTTCCTTCTTACTAGCTTCATTTCTTTCTAGCCGTAAGTCTCTTGTTTTCTCCTATTTCTAAAGACCCGATGACAACAGTTGTCAATTTTTCTCTAATCAATCAATGACCACAAATACGCAACATTAAATTCACAACTGATTTCACTAAGCGAAAGGCAGAACATTAATACTGTTACATGCAAGAGGTCTCTTTAGTGAACGAATGAAACAAACTATAATAATTTCCCTCTAATTAATGCATGACCACCAATATCACAACCACACATTTATATCACAACTTCACAATTGCCTGCCTACCTCACAAATGCATTCTTTCTCCTTAATACGTTTCCGTAACATAGCGCCGGTAATTAACTACCATAAAATACAAATCACAACTCAAACACCAAATACCGGGAACTATTTTTCCTATGATACCTTAAGTCAGTGAAACCATGATTTTAAGCCTCATTTCCCCTGTTAATTCTACGCCATATTTACCATCATAGTAAGAATAAAAGGCATCTCCAGATAACGGGACAGTCCCATCTCAATCATTCCATTGTACGATTTACCAGTCTCTATCATGAATACTGCACATGGAGTCACACAATCAATCCACACAATTAGATTTTAATAGGGACTATTTGTTTCCAGGGACACTTATGTGGCTCTGACCTGAGCTCACTAAAACTAAATCATGCCATCATACAAAATACATTTTTGGTTTGTTTCATATTGAAGAGATCTTATCATGCATTGGCTTATTAATGAAGGGGATTGCACTAAAGTGGCAAATTTTTGTACACCAAAGGTAAAAATGCGTTATTTTGTGGGACATTTTAAATTCTAAACCATAGCCTTGCCAGTAAAATTATATTAACTGAAGACTGGCATGCAGATCTTTGATTATTTCATTTTAGAAAAAGGAACACATTCTCTGTATTTTCACACAACTCTGACAATTTAACTTCTTCAAACACCTGGACGTACATTTTTACTTATATATATATATACAACAAACATTATATAAAAATTCAACGTGATAATTTTAATTTAGTTTGTTAATATGGATGGGAACTATGTGCACGAGGTGAGATTACTGCAGTATTTAGAGTGAATTGATTTCTATTTAGAATCAAAATACATACTTATTGAATGTCCCCTATTTGATTGTAAAATTCTAACACTGTGTATGTGTATGTCCGCATTCTGATGGTAAAGATTCTCATAACAGTGTTTCTTGGAAATTAACGACAAATCAATTAGAAATGACATGTATATATCAAATGCATAGTAAAATAGATCTTTATCGATCATAATTTGTTAAACTAAAAATGTTCCTGTTTTGATGGTAAAAATCATATGTCCCCATTTTGTAGGTTTTACAAAAATGTGTGTGTGTGTGTGTGTGTGTGTGTGCACCCATGCATGCATGTGTTCGCTGTATTCTCAATAAACCAGCCCTCTCTATAGATTAAATGTTAGTCTTCTTGAAAGGCTGTTTTAAACATGGAATAATCCCCATTTGACAGCAGTTTGAGTTAAAACATCACAAAAATGTCATATGATTAGAAGTGTGAAACTTTGGTATGGCAAAATTAAGCTGCTATTGAGTGTGTTGTTGGTCAGTTTCTAGTAACATTTACAATCTCCTCTTAATAGCTTCAGTATCAATGTGAGGTGGTCTTGTAGCTGGATGAAAACTATATAATCTGAGGGATAATTGGTTGTTTGGATTTTGTGTTGGCAGGAGCAGGAATCAAACCTGTGACCTTTAGATTATGAATATGGCACTCTACAAACTGAGCTAACATGGCTCCACAATCTGATGGAAGCTATGAGCAATCCTCTGTTGGCAATTACCCTACATTTGCTGGGAATCTGGGATCTAACCCAGAACCTAAAGAGTTCAACGTGAATACCATACATACATCTTGTCCTATCATACCTAATTTTTGATCATTGGGGCCCAACTTGAAAATATCTGCCCTTGATAATAGGATGATAATCTGAAGGTTGTAAAGTGGTAGTAATACTTTATTAACCGGATCTTTTTATTATTGCAAATAGCTTCCTAAAATAAATGGCAATACAGCATACAAATAATTTATAGATCTTATTCCCTTTATGAAGTGCAACCAGTACTAGACTTGAATTTCAAATACCATGGCTTTGGGACTGATCATCTAATCTGGATTTTTTGAGATTTTCTTACCAACCAGGATATTCTTTCGTTTTCCGACTTGAGAGAACTTTTGTTTTCCAACTAATATAATGGATAGAATTAGTACTTTTTCTCTTCAAATCAGAGGAAAATTATTTTTTTCATGCAGTTTAAGGACTGGAATTATTTTCTCAAACAAATCTGAGACCCTGCCTTTACCTTCCCTTCAAGAAATAGACTGCCCCTGATGGTTTAGTTTCAAAAGTATAGATGCTGTTCATGTTAATAGGGGTTGCGTGGTGCATGGATACTTCACATTGGTAATGTTAATTCTTTAAAACCTGACATTTTTGGTGGCATAAACTAAGATTTTAATTTATTATTTTGATAAAATGTGAGCAAATAAGTCTTATTCAATTAGAATAAATCCTTTTTATATTGAATTACTTAATATTTTTATACATCTTGGGTTTCAGAAAGAGTTAAATAATAAGTAAATTATAAGAAAAACAAAGAAATTGACTGCCTTTTGGCAATCCATTACAGATTGTGGTGTGTTGGAGCCAGTTTTTAATTGATTTTTTTTCCTGTGCCCACTATTTTTAGGAACATTGAAATGTTAGAAATGTTAGATCCAGGGGCAGGTAAAGAGATTGATTAGTTATAATGGTTGTTTGTGTGTGATGGGAAAATTAAGGTGAGAGCAATATATTTATTCAGCATTAATCAAGTGTGTAATTGGCTACAACTGCCTGGAGATGCTGAGTGAGTGAGGTCAATACACAGTAAAGAAATTAATACCACATGTAATATGAATAGATTGGAAACAGTTGGGTGGTTTAATCATGTGACTTTGAGATTTAACAGGTAATAATAGAATAACACATGATTATTGTGCCAGCATAAAGTAATACAGATATAAACTTTGTCTCTCAACATATGATCCCAGACCATTTTGGAACTTCTAGGTTCCCTGCAATCTTGTGTGGAAAATCGATAACATTTCACATCTCCTAATGGGAAGTGTATTTATATGCAGCCATGAAGAAGTCTGAAACTGGATAGATGTTTTATAAAGAAAAGAAAATACATAAACATTGACCACTTTATCTGGCTTGTTTTTAAAAAATAATAACTTACTAAAACCAATTATCGTTTAACATTCAGGAAGGTGATTTTGAAGGTGTGTGTGTGTATATATATATATATATATATATATATATAAACACACACATGCACATGCTGATCAAGATTTACAATGTCTTGCTATTGATATTGGGAGTCAAAGTAGGTCAGTTGATAGAGCATTAGACTCATAATCCAAAGGTCACTCGTTTGGTACCCAATTAGACCAACCTGAAACAAGGTTGGCTGCCTTGGTCTGTCCTTGGGAAAGGCACTTAGCTCCCATTTCCTCAACATGATAGAGCCAATAATATATTAAAAGTGCTGTAAAAATAAAATAAAAAAAGGATATTGTTCAACTCTGTTAATTTTTATCTTAATCTGCCTTCTGATTATCAAAGTAATGACTTTTTAACACCTTGGAATTGTCAAGATCCATTTCATTTAGTCTTAAACTGTTTAGCTGATTTTGTTATTTTATATATATTTTGTGTTGCAATCAGACAACAAAAAGTTCATGTCACAACATGTAATGCATTGTTTCCACTCAGTTACTTTTAAAGGGCTTCATGGATTGAAATTCAAGTCCACAGGAGCTAGTGGGTTGGATTTGAATTTTATAATTTTTTTTCTTACAGAATTTGGGTTAAGCAGCTGCTGTTTGATTAAAAACTTTGCCAATTCTTAATAAATTTCATTACCCCCTCAGTTGGAAGGGTTGCTTTCCTTTGTGCAGCTCTCCTATTATATTATTCTGGCTATAATTCGGTACCACTCTATGAATATGAAGCTTAGGATGATATTTTTATTTCCTTTTAGAAATGGACTTAACCATTCCCGCTATATCATAGTTTGGTTTATAGTGCTGTTCTCAACATATATTGAGGTTTGTTACATAATGCAGTGAGCAGTTATGGACTCCAACTTCCACAGAATAACATGTGGGAGCTGTATCAAGAAGACTTTGGCCAGTTTTGCTTTGCACCTTTTTTAAAATCAAAATCTCATTGGGTTTTGGCCATTGCTTGATGTGAAGACTTGTCCTTGCATATTGAAGTGACAGTGTTTTAATTATGCCATATTTGCAGGGAAATCATTGCTGCTTTGATGCATTCTAGTTGTTTCAAGGTGACAGGGAAATACTATAAATATATTTAATTGTGTGGGTATCCAGTGTCATGTACATTGAAAACATCTTGCTCTTTCATGGAACTTCAGTTTGTGAATTTAGAATGAATCATACTGTCTTTAAAGATGGAATAGTAAGGGTTCCACTTCATAAAGCAGGATGAGTGTTACTGTTTTCACATTGTCCAGCCATCAGTAAGCAGTTAGGTTTCTGTAACATTAACTTTACTGGGAATAGCTGGGTTTGAGAAAAAATTTGGTTCAAAGCTATAAATTGATCAGACTTCACAAGGGTTTGATTTTTGGCCTTGTTTGTCATTATTTAGAGCCTGACCCCCTAAGTTTTGTTTCTGCAGCTTTAATTTACAAATTATTGTTATATTTAAACCAAAAAGGGTGAGCAGCTTTATACTGATGAGATCTTACACAAGTTTATTTCCCAGCGTTCCACATCATTTGTAGTAGTTATGCCCCCTGCTGATGGCAGTTCTCCAGACATTTGTTTCTGCAGCATTATTTAGGCTTGGATTGTTAGATTTCAGTTACATTTTTCGTCCCTTTTTTTTTTTTAATGGACTGTTATTTCTTTGGTTCCACGACATCATTTGCAGGAATTTGCCCGACATTTGGTTCTGCTGCATAACTTCACTGGGATTTATTGGATTTGACCAGACTTGACAAGTAACTTTATACTGATGAGGCCTTGAATGCATTCAATTTCCAATGTTCCTTGACATCAATTAGAACAGTTTCACCACCCCGCAATTTGATGTCCTCCTGTTTTCAGCAACTTTACTGAGGATGTTTCAGTTTGAACAAAAATTTGTCATGCAACTTTATAGATGAGACCCTGAACCTTGAATGAATTAGTTTTTAGCATTGCACAACATCATTTATAGGAGTTATAGACCTTGATTGCCTGTCCTTCTAAGCTAGGTTTCTGCAGCATAACTTTACTAAGGAATGATCATTTTCATCGAAATTTATCATATATCTTTATACAGTAGAACTTTGATTATCCATCAGGGTGTGGGACTGAGACCATGATGGATATGAGAATAGACGGATAATAGAATATGTACATTAAAAATATTATACAGTAGACTGGGTCATCAACAACTCATAATATCTACATATGTACATTTACCTGCTTTTAATATTTTGACGTACAGTGCCCTGACGGTTAACAGAGACTGACTTTTAATAGGGTGGCGGATAATCAAAGTTCTACTGTACTGAAGATATCTGGAATGTATTGGATTCCAGAATGCCATTATGTTATTATTTAGAGCAGTTATGGCCCTGAATGTCGATTATCTTGACTTGTTTTTCTCTGTTATACATCCTTCTGGGCAAATTGCAGCAGGCAGTGCCCATTGCAATGCACCTATAATAGCTCTAGATATTCCTTGGATTTTTAAATTCCTGGTTTGTAGCAACAATGCCATCTACCAGAATAGGAACTTCACAAATTGAATTCATACTAGAAGCTTTCATTATTATACTGTATAAACTCATTTATAAGGTGAGTCCAGATGCAGATCTGCCAATGCATTATGAGCAGGTAGACCTGGGTCTCTGCATTTTGTTAGGAGTAATCAGTAGAACAAGTAACATAGACCCAGATATGCTGGTACATTATGCACTGACAGATCAGTCTCTATTGTTTGCAGTTGGACACAACATATAAGTGAATATATACAGTAGCCTGTTTCAAATACTTTTGAAGTGGTTAACTCCTGCCCAGTATTGCGGAAGAAATAAGAGTACTTCTGTGCAAAAAAAACCCAACTGAATGTGGATTTGTCACCTCTAATCTCCACATCATCTGAAGAGACTAAGCACCAGTTGACCAATCTGCAAGCTCCACTTACCATAATTACTGTCATTCAAGCATTATTAATTAAATATTAAAATGGATCACTGTTCACTTTTCGTTAGGCTCTGATTGATTCTTCAAATAAGAATGATAACAAAACTTCCAAACTTTTGACAATTATACAGCAGCCATGGTTGATGGGTGATCTGACACCTTGCTAATTTTACTTTATAACATTGACAAATTCAGACGGTTATAACTATACTGTCTTTTACCCAGTTTTCATTAAAAGTTTACTGTGAACCAAAAACTACTCTTGAAAAAGAGGTAAATTTTACAAAAAGTAAATACTTGATACAAGTGAAATGTTCCGCTGGTTAGTAAACATGGCTATCTCTGATTGGGAATTTTCAATTTCATCAACAGTTTGAAAGTTTCAGATCAAGACTTTTGACAGTTGTATGATTAAACTTAAAGACTTAAGTTTTATCCACTTTAATTTTGAAATGTTCATGTAACTGGTATTGTTGGAATCTAGATAGAAGTTAAGTTTTGACTTACCAAGTTCTATTTCTGATCCAAGAAAAGATTTTGGACTTTGGCCTTTCCATAATAAAACTTGTTTCAACTCCATCTCATAATAAAAAAAATTAATCTGATTGTCAAATTAAAAGGCTGCATATTGTACCTTAGAGTAGGAAAACTTAAATTCTGGAGTAATATTTTATTACTGATCTAAAAAAATTGATTACAGTTTTATGATGGATGGATCTGGTTTCTCTATCAAAATAATTTATGTGGCTCCAAAATTTTGTTTGAAAATATTCTCACTGATCTAAATGCAGCATTTTTAATTTTGTGTAAGATTTATTCAAAATGTTGAGTCAAGTTTAATCACAGAGGAGCCTCTACCTTTTAAGGCAGGTTTTGCAGCCAGTAAATTTATTGGAATTTTGTCCGATTTTAGTGTTTGTTGGTAACTGCAAGATTTCATTACTGAAAACCAGAATGGCATTAAGTTGGATTTAATTCCTGGTTTTATGCATCAAGAAAACTGAACTGCAGCCATAGAAATTAAACAACTAAGGAAGATTATCTGTCTCTTGGGCACCTCTGCTTTTTCTTATGGAATGTGGCAGGTGCTGCCATAAACACAGACTAGAGTATACACTACAAAACAAATGGAAACGATGTTGTTTGCATAAACACATGAAGGTGGCAAGTTATGAAAAGGATTTTTATTGACAGTGAGGTTGAAAAGATTTATGAACTTTGCATTACATGGTAAAGTAAAATTACACATTCTTCTTTATATTTCATAATTTCCTTCCATGTCAATAACATCAAATATAAAAGTACATTGTCATTATTGATAGTGGATAATAGTTATGATTTCAATTCATAGTGTTAAGATTGGGACATAAAATGTCCCATGGCAGTAAATAGTAACTGTTAAAAATTATTAAATTTTTTTTATCTACAGTGAAGTTCAGTGGGTCACCACTATACAGCTTATTTGCTGTAATTGTGAGTGCTTTGTACCAATTTGTATAGTCCCCTGTCTGTTGTGTGTCATGACCTTTTTGCTGTCAATCAGTTACTTGTATACAAGTTGTAAAATATGGGCCCATTTATAATATATTTATAAATGTTTTTAGAGATACTGAAATGCCAAGCAAGTCAACATTTTACTCTTAACTCGAGTTATAATGTTTTAGTGATGTAGATCTAGTGAAAGTACACCCATTTGCCAAAATACACCCATTTGCCAGTTCTTTGATAGTGATTCCTCTGAATGAAGTGTGTGTGTGTGTGTGTGTGTGAGAGAGAGAGAGAGAGAGGGAGAGAGACTGTAAATGTAGCTTTTGAAAGTAATTTTGAATTTTTCAGTGACAGTTGTGAAAGATACATTTGATAATTTTTTTCTTTTTTTAAATTATGGATTACATTTTGCTATTCAGGAGCAGTGGCTTAAATTTCCAATTGATTTTTAATTTTCTAGTGAAATTGAAGTTATTTATTACTTTGTTTAAACTACTGTTCAAATTATTTGATACCTGCAATTGTTTTTACTCCAGCTTCATGTCCATACATTGCTCAGAATCAATAACCTGTTTGCAGTCAATACTTCATTTGTGAACTTGCTGGGCATATTCTTAAAGCTGTGATGTGTTTTTGTCCAATTTGTTTCTAGTCATTCTAATGAAAAGAATTTCAGAAATGTGTAAAAATTGATCAATATTGCCTTAGAATTGGGTGGAATATTGTGATTAATTACTTTGTCAATGCTGTTGTTTAACAAACTGAAGTCACTGTTTGTGATGCAATAGAATTTTCATCTGAAGTATGTGGTCCACTTTAAATTTCCCCACAGATTGTTGTGCATGAAATCACTGAACTAATCAGGAAATTTGTCAAACTATTCTCTTCAGACCAATATAAGCGTTATCAGAGGCTGTTGATGATATTCATTTCTGTCTAGACTTATGCTTGATACTGTTTATTTTGGCAACCAATTGATCAAAGAAGTGAAACAGCTCCTGAACTTTCTAATGAATCTTCCTGGGACTAGTTTTCCCATGGGATTAAAACTGAGGCCAGGTTATGTCATTTTAGGCAGAGGAAAGCATTACAACTAAGGAAAAAAATTACAGTATATAAGAGGAAATGGTTACACTGTGAATTCTGAATATACAGGTATACCCTGCTTAAAAGTCGGGGATGTGTGCTTTAAAAGTATGACATATAAAGAAAATACATATAGTGAAGCAATTATTCCCATTAGTAATTAATGTAATAGAAGGGTGTGTGTGCACATAGGCCAGAAAAAACAAAATCCAACAAGGTTTAACAAACACAGCTAAGTTTTATATAATTAATTGCAATTGAAAACATATAACACAGATTATAAAATTTTTAAAGCAACTGTATGAAAATATTTTAAGACATTTTATAGACTTAGCACATTCAGTACTCTGCTGTACATGATAATAGTGTTTGGTTATGGAAATGCCATCTGAATGCTGTCAGTGTAGAAAAAAGACTGGTGATGCTGTTTTGTAGCAGTAGAGCCATGCACATTTCTTGTGGCTAGCCAGGCATAGTCATGAGCAACAGCGCTAAAACAGATCACAGGTGACTTACATTGAAAAATGGTCCTATATATATATTGTTTTTAAAGAAGTCCAGGCGATAAGCATATTTATCCTTTAATTACAGTTATTTGGTGACACTTATTGTCTGATAAATAGAATGTACAAGTGAATTTAACTTTGTTAAGGTGTCTATTTTACACTTTGATGGATAAACATATCAAGACATTTTGATGTAATATTTTATGGTTGATGTCTAGTTGCTTAGGGTATGTGCTGGTCAAAACTTCCGGTCTGCCAGACATGCCTGGCAAATACAGAGTGACTTCAGGATCTCTCATGGATGCCTTGATTTTGCTTCTTTGTTCTGTATACACTGAAAATATTTTTCATTGTATGATTACACATGTGCATACTTGTATATACTGCACAAGCTGATTGAAGATTACTATGTACCCCTTGCAGCACTTTGGTGTAATCCAGTAAATTTTCCACTTACTGGATGTTGTCAGGCACTTGCTGGATGTTGTCAAGAACCAATGTTAAGCACATGTAGGACCCAATAATTTTGTGCTGGTTAACATGATATCACAGCAGGTTTCACATGATGCAACATTATACATGGTTGATTGGATGGTTAGGATTTAAGCCACTTTCAGCACTTTACTGCCTATCTCATGCAGAAGAAATGGAGCCAAGTGCCTGAAAGTGCCTTTTCCAAGGACACACTGAGGCGGTCAATTATAGTACATCAAATCATTTCTCATCATAGTATGTTTTCATGCCTTATTGAGTCTTGAAAGATAATTAAAATTAAATTTCTTTTTAATAAAATTTGTAAACATTTCAACTTTCGGAACCCCAATTTAAATATCATTTCTCATTTATGTTTAAAGTACATGGAGCTTGCAAGCTTGCCTTGCTGTACTTTAGTTTTGCCAGCAATATCCAACAGTACAAAAATTATAATTAGCAGTACAGGTGATGACTGCTGTATGCCAATTCAGTTATGTGCTTTCATTTTAATACCATTTATAATGAAGAAATAACATTAAATTTGTGCTACCATGCGTGTTTATACACCATGGTTAGCACCATGTGCTGTGACTCATGCACAGCTCATGTATTACATGCATTAATCTGTTTGAAGATTGTGTATATGATCATTACTTGAAAACTTAGAGGTATAATTTGCCCAAGAATTTCCTTAATTTACAAGAATCCTATGGGAAAATTACTTCCAATTTATGCCATAATCTCATGAATGCATTTATGGCATAAATCAAACATCATCTGTACAACTCAAAAAATGTGTTAAACCTCAGTATGCATCTCTGTTATGTACATTTTTATTACACAACTGTTTTGTTGTTTAGGTTGATTTTTCTCCGTCATAATTTTCCAAAATGTAACATGCATGCAGGAAAAGGTGTAATGGCAAAAAGGCATTGGAATGTATTTCACGGTCATTTTGTTACAATGTTCTGCAATATTGAAAAATAAAATCAGTATTTTGCATCATGTGATAAATATAATCTTAATTTATGCTCATTTGAAATGTAATTTATGAAACTTGTCAAAATATTTGACTTGTGTCATAAAATTTGAAATTGGAGCACTCATGTAAAATCCTGTGTTGTATACATGTTAAAATATTTTTATGTCAATTACAGTCTGTTGATGTCATGGTACTGTGCAAAAAAAAAAGATTGTTCAGTGACCAGAATTTTAATTTCATTCGAGAAGTCAATCACCCATCACTATAAGTCTTTGAGAGACAAAACTTGATTCTTGTCTTGGACAGTCTTTAAGTACATTAGTATGTTTCCTTGCACTGTTAAAGAAAGTGTATTGCAATCTTTGAATATACAGTGTATGAAAGTATTAGAATCTTTTTTGTTAAATAGGACTCGGGTAATTTTTAATTGCAAAACTCCATCATTCTGATCTCAGCTGCAGACAAAAATTAGATCATGGTGTTTTTTTTTTCAAATCAGATTTTTAGGGGTTGGTGAATGCATTATTAAATAGGGATTGTCTTCAAGGTGTCCATCAGGCTCTTGCCCCATAAGATGTATGGCTAGTGTAATTCATTGTCATTTTCATTGTGGTTAGTTTGTCCATGAGGTCTAAATTGTGTATGTATTCATTATTCAAGACTACACACTTTATATTGCTTCAGCTTGTGATACATTTGGTCATATTAGATGGTCGTGTTTTGTGTTAATTGCTTAACTTATTTGTCTACAACTGTGAAGGAAAATTTTTAAATACCCATGCAGACTTCTTATTAGCTGCCAGAAGCTGGCTCATAAACCATAAACTTCTACAAAATTTAACATTTATAATAGTGCTCAGTGTTCTTTTTACAACAATTAACTTTTTTATTATACTATTGCATTGACTTATCTCTTGTATTTTTATTTTGAGCCCGGTACTTGAGAAGAGACTGCTGCCACAGCTGTTTTCAGTCTATGATAATGAATGTAAATCATGGGACATAATTGGTTTTTGAGTCTGAAGACTGATATGCATGCAAAAAAACAAATGTTTCAGTGTCCCAGCACAATAAACAAAATTAAAAATGTAATTGGCAAGATCACCACACATTACACCAGTATTGACCAGCTCAGTTACCAAGTCGGTAAACTGTTACGATTGCTTTTATATTATTTTTTTGTGCATATTTTCTTATTTCTCTAACATGAGAATTAAAATAATGGTAATTCAAGACTTTCTAATCCCCTGTCTGCATTATGATGGGACTTAAATTGACCTATATAACTTCCTCATTACATATCTTGCGTACGGTCATCTTGCTTAATGTGAAAAAATGTGAAAATTTGAACTTGTTCCATTTTTATGATGTGTCATTCTTGCAAATTGCATCATAGTGATATTTTCAGTCTTATTAACCTCCATTGTTTCACATGGTCAAGAGTTGCCAGTTATTTTTGTTTTTCATTATATCAATGCGATCATACAATGTAGTGAAATCCAGAAAAAAGAAAAACTTGAATCAGCGTTTATAAATATTTTAATGAGATACCTATTATATATTTACATACCTGTCATATACATGTATTCATAAAGGAACCAGTAAAAGCTAAAATACTGCTTAAAGGTCTGACTGAATCATTATCAATTCATTTTGGTTTTATTTTTGTTGACTCGACACAAATTATATATTTAACGTGATTCATTTCATGGTTAATTTCAGCAAGCTAACTGTTTCAGTGCGTCATTTTGATTATAGTAGTTGGAGTTGTCTGTCAGACATAAGTCTGTCTGTTGTTATTCAACAGCAATCCAAACCAATTACATTTTACACCTAAAACTTTCTTTGTTTTACAATATTAATACAAACCAATTTAACTTTTTTAACTCGGTAAGGGTTAATTTAGAGGGATAATATATGGTTCGTGACTGCAGTACTCAAATTGGTGAAAGAAAATGTCAATATTAGATCATCTAATCAGAGTCAGTTTGAGTAACTTATGCACACTTTGATCAATTGGGTAGAAACAGTATTA
Organism: Megalonaias nervosa; assembly: GCA_016617855.1. Taxonomy (NCBI): domain Eukaryota; kingdom Metazoa; phylum Mollusca; class Bivalvia; order Unionida; family Unionidae; genus Megalonaias; species Megalonaias nervosa. Next base: position 51,678 of record JAECUM010016395.1, read on the forward strand.
TCATAATTACTGTGGCTAAGTATATGTGTACCTGTCAATGCAAAACTACCGCTGTATTATTATTTCAGATAATTTAGAAGCATTAATTCTATGAATCTATTGCCTTTTTTATAGGCATTAAGTTCAGTGCAGTGTTGCCTAAAATTCAAAATCAAGACGTATCCATAACTTAGCATGATTTCCAAATTTTAGTGTACATGTGGTGATGCCACATTTTAATTGGTAAGAATATTACATTATGAAGCCAGAAAATGTTGTCATTACTGGTGACTGGCAAAGTTTTAATGTAATAATCCATAAAGTGACCATATTAACTCATGCAGAGAAGAGAACATTATGTTTGGATGCAACATTGTGGTATTGATATATCACAATGCTGGTCATTGTCCAATGAAATTGTATATATTTAAAATTGAAATAAAAAGAATACATGAAATTAAATGTCATTATTGATTTTTTGAACCATTCATGTCAGCCTAATTTATAAGAATCCCATATATTGTGTGATGGTAGTAGTCACTTAACTGGTAGGTCATGAACTCTAATGTTAAATTGAGAGAATATGTTGATTGGCAAGTTGTAAAAAGGTGTTTGTGTGTTCCAGATCAGATAATACATGAAATAATAACTAATATATTGTGTTACAGCTTTTATAGTGCATAAAAATTTATTTGCCAAATGATTAAGGGCATCCAAATTTTTTTTATAGAGTTCCATGACTTCCTTACAGTTAGGTATTCATTCCATGTTTGCTTGAATCTATAGTGATTTAAACTTTGGAAGGTCATTAGCTTCAGATCCTTAACCCATCAATTCAAAGTACATTTAAATTCCTTATTTAGACCTTTCTGATTATTTTGTGACAGATGTCAATACTCAAGTAACCACTGACCTGAATGACTGATGGGGACAATGCCTTTGGTTGTTGGTCAGATCATTTCCTTGGGATTTTTCCATGATTCATTGGGCACTTGTTAATAAACTGGGACAGTGTTCTCATTGCATGATCAGTCAGTCATCTATGTAATAATGGGGTTATACATGTATTTCCAGACACTGAAGCAGATCTTGACATGATAAATTCATCAATCTACAGACCAACTTTATATCGAAGGGACAGTCAACCATTACCATTAAAGCATTACCATTAAAGCATTACAAAATCTTGGCACACCACTCACTGAATCTGAATGACCAATTCAGGTGACCAACTTGTGAGTACCCAAGGCTATTTACATATAAATGTGTCATCAGATTGTTTTTGTATATCAAACATTTTTTTAGGGGAACAAATCAATACATTTTTAATTATTATATTTTAAACAGGATTTGACCAATTTTCTAGTAAAGGTAATTTCTTCAACTGCAGACATGAACTTACTACTACTACTACTACTATTGCTAATAATAAAGTAAAACCTGCCTGAAAGACCACTGTTTTGGGAGCCCAATTTTAAGTTTTGTATTTTTAATGCAATAATCTATTTAGTTAATGATGACAAGAACATCTGTCCTGTTGTTGGCAAAAGTGTTGGTGTCACAAATCATGTTTTATATCAACAACAATAATAATGATGATGATGATGATGACTTTATTTAAACAGGATAGCAAATTTAATTTGATGGAACTAATCCTCCTTGTGTTCCTCTATTCAAAGAACTAAATTATTTGCAGACTGGTGTATATTTTCATGTGTAGCTCTTGAATATCTATTCTCAAATAAGGGTCATTACAAAGTACTAGAAAAAGAACCCTGTTAATAATTGCCCTAAACAATGTCCATAAAGTTTGATGATTCTAATGTGAATTGAATAAAGTTTACACAATGTGAAATTTACACAACGTGAAAATTACCTGATGAGCTTTGTACTTGAGTTGCGTGGTTATAAAGTTAGTAGAATATGGGCGTGGTATCATTTCATTACATGTCTTGACGATGAGGACAGACTGTGCGCAAAGTTTATTATGCAAACTATGATTGGAATATTGCAGAAAACCTACCTTTTGAAACGGTTTGTGATATTTTTAGCATATCACTGACATATTGATTTCAATTTATTTTATTATTTAATACAAGTACAAAGTTTTGACTTAAGTAAATACTCAAGTTGTGAATTTTTTGTAAAGAAAAAGGCACTGTTCTTTTGGGCCACTACCTTGCTCATAAAGATTAAACCGCCTAACTGTTGGCATAGAATGAAGAAATAGTAATTCCAAGATATCTTTTTTTCATTCTATTGATCTAGCTACAGCAGTCTGGTTCTTGTGTGATGTTTATTTTACGAGGTTCAGTCTTATAGCTCGATATTATCCACAGGATAATCAAATACCAAGTAGAAAATTTGTGTGACTTCATAATCAATGGTGCTCATTTTCTTAAGTTGCATGGTTCTGATGGCTTGTGGTTCATAAACACTTTGTGAATTTATTAATGGAGCATTTTATTACAATTTTTTTATCTTTGAGATCTGAATTGCTGATTGTATCAGGAGAAAGATCTATACTCAGGTGAACATTTCACTTGTTCAGTGTAAAAGTTCATTGAAGCTTCTGTTGTAATCTTTGTATAATTTATTAGGATGTATATCAATATGATCATTAAGTTTGTTCTTGTAATTTTTTGTCTCAATGATTTTGGAGAAATTGTAATATCTTATTAAATGTTGAATGTTATTCATGTACTGTAAAAAAAAAAACAGTTCTGAAGTTTTGTGAAATTTGGAATCAAGAAAATGCTGTGTGCTTTCCACTTTGGCTGATTTTTTAATAAAATATGTTTGGCATGTGGATTGTGTTCTGTAGTTTAACATTTAAAATTGCTGAACACCAAATTAAGATATACTGTACTAATTTTGTCATTATTTGGCCATATTTGTATCCAGGCTTTAATAGTATTGGCAGTCCAGAAATTATGATCAGATAGTTATTCTCATTTCATTATGGTCATTTGTGTATGTACTAAACATTACTATTTCAATATTTGACAGTATGCAGAGATTTATGGTCCTCTTTTCATCAGACTCACTAACAAATTACATTTGTTCAATATATCAGGTATATCCTTACATAAAACCATTCATTTTAAATTGTAGAGTGTTAGGGCTAGAATTTGATATTGAATGGAGTAAGCAGGATAGCTCTTGTAACAGTATAGTCTGTGTATGAATGTTATTTTTGTGTGTAGGTTAGTAGAGTACAGTGTGTTGCCCAGGGATGTGCCATAAGAGTTAACACAGCTACAAAGCATCTCAGAATAACATTGTCCCTGATACAGCTGTCATCATGGTCTGTTCAAGGACACACATATAACATAGGTATCATCATGGTCCATTCAAGGACACATGTTTAGAGTTCATGCTGATTTATTAAAGATCACATGCAAATTGAATGAATGCCTGAAAATTGCTCATGGTTTCAAACCCTACCTTTAATTCTTCACTACATCCATACTATATTCAGAAAATTCTCCCCTTCTTTTCAAAAAATGGAGTGGGAAATTTCCTACTTAATATTTCAGTTTTAGAACAGACCTTCTCCCACTAGACTGGTTGAATTATACTTTTCCATGTAATGTACCCAGAAATAATGTGACCTTGCCTATAATATGGTACATTTTTGGGGAAGTCCCCAGGATAGTGTGATTGTGAGGGACCACTGTTGAACAAACAGTAAAGACCTTGGTCTTCTGGCTTATCATCTGACAGAAGATCTGGATCTATATCATTTGTAGTTGCTTGTACACCATTCAGATAAGTGTGGTACTACTTGAGAAATCTTCATCCACTCTCAAGGTCATGCTATCTCAAGCCACTTTATAATTTTCCTCCGCTCATCTTTAAGATAAAACATTTTAATTCAATATAATATAAATCAAGTCAAGTAGGATCTTGATTCAAATTTTAAAGAGCTTGTCATGTCTATACACAAATCATGTGGCAGAAATTATCCATTGATTTATAAATCATATCCTGAATTCTAACACATGAGTGGTAACTTTATAGTTTTATTGCACCAAATTTAACAGGATAAAATATTTAAGAGGTCTGAAAAACTGGATCTGTTGGAGGAAAAAAATGTAAGTTACGTCATGTTTCCATGTTTATATTTTTATTCTTTTTTCCAGTTATTTTTTTTGTTGTTGTTTTGTAATTTGATATTGAAAAGTTGTATACATGATGCACTTCTACTCGTTTTAATGATTCAGAGATGGTTGATTTACAGTTTCTCTTATCTTACATGATGCTCTGATGAAAGGACAGTATAGTAGTCTTACATCTACCGTATATATCCACTTTTAAGCAAAGTCCAACTGCAAAGAATGTAAAGAAGGTACTGCCAGATAGGATATGGAGGCATCCCCCTCATCTGCAGGGGTGGTGTTAAGTCACACACACACCCAGCCCTTGATCAATTTTGTTGTCTTCATCTGATCGCTATGTCTTGTTGATGCAAAGTTTTTATACCCATAACCACTGGTACCTCTGGTGGATCTGGATTTTTTTGATTATGTGACATTTGCTTTCTTCTTTTGGGGGAGGAGTTGCATTATCACAACCTATTGTTGCAACTGGTGTACTATTTTTTGGACTGCATTACTGTTTAATGTGCTGACAGATCAGGATCTGTATTGTTTGTTCTATTGATTATTCCTAACAGACTGCATAGACCAAGATCTACTGGTGCACTGTGTGACTGCAACTGTGACTTTGTGCAGTTTGCAGTTGAACTTGTAAGTGAGTATATATGGTATTTATGTATAATTTCTGTCCCTGTTCAGTATATGTCACTGTGGTAAACCCCTCCTCAACTTATTTGTGGCGGGTTTACTGGTTTTGGCTTTCGTATGTAGAGGTGATCGCCAACGGTGTAATTTGCTCAGTATCGAGTAAGGCCAGTACAGAGTATGAACTGATGGGTGGAATAAATAAATAATCTGAGCTGATATATAGAACAGAATGACACGAGTTCCCGTTACAAATAAAGACGGAATTTAATCAAATTTCAAAAATAAAAAAAAATTTCACAAACAAATAATATAAATGTTACAATTCGAAAGATACACTTCTTTCTTTTGGAATCAACTTAATCAAGGAATTTCAAAAATGCAAATAAGATTATAAAAATAGCCGATTCTGTTTACGATAGAATCAAATCATCATTTAACCGAGTGAGAAATCGAATAATACTGCCTTGTATCGATTCATAACCTGGTGTTCGGTTCCGTCCGAAAGGTCCACTCAGACTGTACTTCTGGCTCCTTCGCGCCGGTAAGTCTTTTTCGCTCTACTTCCCTCTTTCCAAAATTCTTGGTATCTCGTATTTTTCCCTTTTTGGCTTTCCACTCTGTTTGGGTTGTAAAACATGTCTCTTCCCGAAACTATCTCACCTTGTAAAAATATAAACAAAAGCAACCTAAATCTTCCGTCACATTATACGGGAATAAATCATTAGTCTCACCCCTCGAGGTCAGATGTAATTCTATCGGATTCAAACAGACGTCGATGGCAATCTAGACTAATTGGTCATAACAGAACATACAACCTAGTTCCACAGACTAATGGTCTGCTAATTGCCATTTACACCACACCGAGACATTAATTCCTTACTAGTCTCATTACACGAGAATGAATGAAATTCCTTACCCTACGTTAGTGTTACAAATACACATAATAAACTTGTTCGGATAATTTCCGCGGCTTCCCGTAATATCTACATTCCAGCAATTCGTCAATGTATATAAAGAAACAATATCATTGTACGAGTTCAGATAAATGAACTCAACACAGTTATGCTAGATACATAATTCCCTATATAGAATAAGCAGAAATTCTGGATACATAATTCCCTACAATAATTGAGACTATAACTTAGCGAGCCGTCAATGTACATATAAAGAAAAATATCATTGTGCGGACTCAGATAAACAAACTCAACACAAGTATACCATATCAAGAAAATTGATCTACGACTCAAACAAATAAATCCCTGCAAATACATGCAAATACAAGCAATTAAATCAAACAAGTCATCATAGTAGTATCAACTAATTTACATGAGATTATGCAAATACCTTGTGTTTCAAGCTTTTGGTGTCTGTCAAATCCTCCAGACAATTGTTTTCCCCCTTGGATGATTTTTATGAGAGATTTACTCATTAAATTTCTCGGAGCCCTCAGTTCTTATGTTCCTGTCTTCTTGTAGAAAAGTGCAGACTGATTTGCAAATTCCACTACCGCACATTTAAACTGATAGTTTTTCGTGTGAACGCACGCCCCCTTCCACAGCGTAACCAATCAGAATGACATAAAATTCCGCCTCACTAACATCGAAACACTGCACTACGTCTGACAACAAATGGCTACCAACTGTTTTCTGGTCAATGTCCCAATTGTCAGCTTCCATACAAACCAGGAATTGAATTCGGTTCAGGTAAGTTTAAACAAACTAAGCCCTTAATTATATATCGACAACTCCTGACTTTGGCTGAACCAATCCGTACATTATGGCTTTTCAACGGCGGCCATTCCCCATAAATCTAGTTAATCGTACGTGTGTCTAGCTAAATGTTGCCTACAGAGATTAACAATAACAAAACAGATATCGACCTAAAAATTTGGTCTGTTACAGTAATCAGGTTCATAAGCTTGTATGCCGTAATTTTTGAAGGTCTTAATGGATGGAAGCAAAAAGTTGGTATGGAACTCAAATTCATGATGACAGCATTATATTTGATTTTCCTCTTTTTTCATACAGGTTTGACTTGTTATGACTCTTGTTTGAAATAGAAGTTTGCTGTTGTAATTCAAACTTCATTTCTGGTTGCAAACTTTTGGAGAACTTCATATATCATAGCCATAACCATTTTCATTTTTCATTATTTTTCCCATCAGAATTTGAGTTACGACCCCTGATTACATTAAAGGTTTGCCTGTCCATATTCAAACAAGATTACCTTACTTACACCTTACTTGTGCAGGCAGTCATCTTTGTTGCCTACACATAAAATCTAACTAGTTATAATGTATGGATGGATGGTTGCATGCATGCATGCATGCATGTATGTATTGGGTTTAGTTGCATTTTAGTATAATCATGACTAGATCATTTGAGCAAGTTAAAGTGTCCCAATAAAGGAAGACATCAAAATAATTGACAGTTGAAAAGCATCAAAACCATACAAAGATAGAGATGTTGAGTTGTTCAGAATTAGATGTTAAATAAAGAATCATTTTTATATTGATTGTTTTTCAGATCAAAATCATTTCACTTAGAGTCTTATGTGTTCAGAAAACACACTTGGAAATATTTGGTCTGCTTCTGTGCATGACTTCTGTTTGCCTTTTATTGCCAAGGTGAAATCTGTGTTCATTCCTAGTTAAATGTAAGTAATTTACATATAATCTATGTATCTGTTATATTGTGATCAAAGGAGAATGGATATGACTGCGGTTTTAAATAGTTTTACACATAGAAATCTGAATCATATTATGCACTGATTTAGCAAGAGACACCATTTTATTCCCACTAATAGAAAGGAAAAGTAATCCATTCTGATCTGCACAACTAAATTCCAGGTGAAAACCACTGTTTTTGAAACTAAAAGAAGCATAGCATAGACATTAAATATAAGTAAATGTAGCCAGTGTGTGTGCATTTTTTTTCCAGAGTAGCAACATTGGCTATATGAAACTGTCATAATTTTGCCATTGGAACATGATGTAATTAAACTTATATTTGTATTGAATTTGTGAAAGTCAGTCTGAAATGACTTTTTGTTTTACACATTTACATAACAAAGTGGGTTTGATGTACCTGATAGTCACTATAAATTATTTAAATCATCCACTTTTGAAAATTAAAAGATTTTTAAAAATTTATTTTAAAAACCCGAAATTTTCACATTCTTTATCCACACATTATAGAAACCAGTTGGGTGAGTGTGTGTGTGTGATTTGGATTTTTAATGTAGCTTTAACAATTTTTCAATCATATCGCTACGATGTCTTCAGTGTGGCAGTTTATAGTGATGTCTAGCACTGGGGCATTATACTGCAGACATGTAGCATGATGTCCCACCCAATCACATTATCCTGACACCAGGCTGACCAGTCCTAACACTAACCTCTTCATGCTGAATGCCAAGCGAGGCAGCTGTTAGTACCATTTTTATAAGTCTTTGGTATGACTCGGCTGGGGATCGAACCCATGATCTCCCATATCCAAGGTGGACACTCTAACCACTAGTCCATTGGAGTGGTCTAGAAACCAGTTGGAAAGAGTCTACTGGTTGACTGGAAATATAACGGTGCAGTAATGTGCAGTTGAGTAATAGGCTTAAGAAGGCTAATGTATACACATCATGCTGGTAATTGATTATCTTATTGTTGTAATTGGGAGAGTTTAAGGCCAGATGTGGAATGTTTTATGAGGTATTATAAGTATGATTTTGGATTTGGATTTTTTTTAAAAGTTGAGTTATATCACTATGATGTCTGCAGTGTGGCAGTTTATGGTGATGTCTAGTACTGGGGCATCATGCGGCATGTAACATCATGATCCACCCAGACACATCATCCTGACATCAGACCGTCCAGTCCTAACATTAAAATCTTAATGCTGAGTGCCAACTGAGGCAGCTGTTAGTACCATTGTTATAAGTCTTTAGTATGACTCAGCCGGGGTTCGAACCGGCAACCTCCTGCATCCAACATGGACACTCTAACCACTTAGGCCACTAGATAAGTAATAAGGGATCCAAGTTGGTTCATGGTGCTTTGGAGTCTTTGAATAAAAATTGGCCAACCTTTGGCAGAAGTGAGATAAAAAGGAGAGA
>JAECUM010016396.1:0-66437 GCA_016617855.1 Megalonaias nervosa
TATATATATATATATATATATATATCGATCTTTCTATTTATGAATATTTTGTTTAAATAGTTAATGATAAAATCCACCATTTGCATGAATAGGTACAAATGTTTTGTCTTAAACATCTCTTATGTATTATTGTTTTAATACCGCAAATTAGTGATATTGCAAAAAGTATACCTAAAACGGCGATATTGTAAAACGACAAAATGAATTTGAAACAAATTCTCACACTGGCTAGTTCCTCTTGAATCCCTCTTGTTTGAGAATTTATTGTTACAAATATCTCAGTTTTGATTCATTGACATAATCAAAAAGGACAAGGCTAAACTTAATAAGCAATGGTCCCGAATAAGGCCGGTATTTTAACCCCCAAATTTTATGTCGAAAATAACAGATCTTATGATTTATTTAGCATAAATTTGCGAGATTCAGTCTTTAATTTGAGCTGAAATAAATTTCAGAAATGTATTTTACTCAATTGACGTTTTTCCAGGGAGTTGCCCAACTTAAAAATCATATTTAGCAGAGCGCAAGTCAGTACCCCCACAAACTTTACTGCAAAGAATCGGATCATTAAACATTATTTAAAGATTATAAAGATAAAATGAGGAGGTACTCGGTGGTGCTCCAAACAAAAAAATAACTTTTCAACGCGTCGAATATACGGTTGGAAACTTTCAATGCTTTTACCATATGCTCCGATTATATCGGTTGATTTAATGAATGAACAGTTTGTGAGAGTATCGACTTGGAATCTTTGAGTTATTTTTTATTTTATTTTTTATTTATCCTCTCACAATAAACTCGTTTCTTCCCTTAGAAAAAAATCATCATTGGTATTTCCATACCTTCTCACATGTTTGCGGGTAATTCCGCACCTCTGTTAACTTGGCTATAAATAAAATATATTTTGCATGGTATGTATTTCAAGTCATAGGAAGACTTGCAGACAGCAGCGAGGACTAATCCTTATTACACCCACAATTTCTTTATTAAGAGTGGAGCAAGTGAACCATTGTAATGTTCAAATTTTAGTGTTATTGTTCTTAATATATATATATATATATATATATAGTAAGAAGAAGTATATATATATATATATATATATATATATATATATATATATATATATATATATATATATATATATATATATATATATATATATGCGTTTGTGTCTGCATATCTATGAATTAAATTCACTCCTCTGTGCGTGTGTGTGTGTGTGTGTGTGTGTGTGTGTGTGCTGTTTTCTTCAATGGATTGAAATAACATAATTTAAAAAAAAAGAAAGAAACTGGCGCGATCTTTCTACAACATTTTTTATTTTTTTATCTAATTGAAACAAAATACCGGTCAAATATCATTAAATTCTTGACTACCAGAATTAAATCATTCTTCATCATATATTCTAGAACTTTTCTTTCTCCTCTTTTTCTTTTGTTTTTCTTTCATTGTTAGATAGAGACAGAGTTCAGCTTACCTTTACTGTCTTCATTTCAAAAGCGTCAGTCTGTCCCAGATTTATAACATTTAGTGGCCTGTTTGGGGAAATTGCGCAACACACATGTTGATTATAATTTTTTTTTTTTACAAATGTTTATGTTAGGGCGGAGAAATTAAACATATGTAATTGTATGATAACAGGATCGTGTTCTAGTTAAAGCAGACGGAACTAGCTGGGAAATTTCTCATACTAAAATAAACAACCCCATTGCCTAATTGAAAGAGTATAGTTGTTTAGATTGCTATTGTGACAGTTGACTCATGAGGTAACCAAGGGCAAATGCATACTGACAAAGGATTTTAAGATAGAGATTTCATAGTGATTTTGTTAGAGAGCAATAAAATGGCTATTGTTGGATACTTTGATCAAATTTTAATAGGTGTGTACATACAATTACTATTGTTACGTGTTTCGAAAGGGAAACTTTAACACTGTGTGTTTCATGTTAAGTTGATGTCGCCTTATACAATTTCGTCTGAGCTTTAGCAGGAGTCATTGGCTGTGTATGACTGTGCATATTAATGAGGAGATTTATATATACGATTCTGCATTACTGTGTTTTCGTTGGTATGGCAGTATGATTTGATTTTCTTGCATTTTATGTAATATTCTTTTTTAACTGAAAAGTCCTTGAGACTGAATATTCTTTCCAATACTACTGATCTGTTGAATTAGAGTTGATTATCAAATACACTATCTTTATCAATTATTAAATGAAAATTTTTATATTTTCAGAAATTCAGTTTGAAACTATATGTAACCGTAAAGTCTAATTGTACTAGAAGTCCCATATTTGAAAGTCAAAGGGGAATGTGCACGTTTTCAGTAACAGATGTGCAAGCATATTCTGATTTTATGTGTTATTCCGATAATAACAAAAATTCATGCTTTCCGTTTTCTTCTCTGAGTGAACTGTTTGCTAATTTTGCCTTGCAGTTTCTGAGGAGAGTTTAAAACGCACTGGCTGGCCTCTTTTCCCCAGAAATGTATGTGGTTTTTCAGTTATTTGCAAAATTTGTACATGTGAGGAGCTTCTAGCATTGTAGCTTACGTTTTGAGGTTTTGTTTTTCGGTGTGACTTGATTGATGATTGTTCTTCTTAACACTTAACGTGATGCGAATGTGTCCAACTTAAAAGTATGGACGGCCTTACAGAAATGATGACACCAATCTTGTTTTATTTCCATCCTTAGTTTATCATCACTAAATATGCGTGAGTACAATCTGACTGCGATTTGATGACGAACTCAAAGATTAGGCAGGTGAGTGTCCTTACTACAATCACGTATGGGTCGTTTGACTTTGATTTGACACATGAACGCATGCTTACGTGCAAAACTCCAAAACGTAGTGAGCTTAGTTGCGTTTGCTTTGCAGTTTGTCGGATCTGCACGTGGAAATACAATATATAAATGTGAGTATGAAGATATTTCAAAATCTACACAAACCAAAATCTAAACAAAAAAGATTCATCCGTCTTACCTGTGACATCGCCATCAATTCTTAGGTGAATGAAACCTCAAAATAATTCTGTTTGTGTGTTTGTGTGTGTTGTTGTTGTTGTTGTTGTTGTTGTTCTAGGGTTTAATGCCATTTTCCAGCACAGTATAGGTTATACTTGGCGGCCAGTGTAAATGGTGGAGGAAGAACCCTGAAAAACCCCGTAAAGAACCACCGACCCACGAGAAGCTACTGGCAAGCTTTCTCACGTGCCCACATTGGCCGAGCCCGAGACTCGAACCCACGCAGACAGAGGTGAGACAGCGGTGATCTGTAACGGTGAGCGCTTTAGACCACTCGAGGAGAGAGAGAGAGAGAGAGAGAGAGAGAGAGAGAGAGAGAGAGAGAACGAACGAACGTTTGGTGTATACAGAATATTTTGTTTATTAGAGAATGTGATGTTCATGTCTTCGCGAGATTTACACAATAACTTTTTTCACTCATTAATTTTTTTTAAAGCACTGACTGCGTTATAAAATGCGGGTTTATAGGGTGTTCGAGGGTGAGAAAGTCCAAATAAATGTTTGTTTTCATAGGGAGTTCGAGGGTGAGAATGTCCAAATAAATGTTTGCAAACAAATATTAAATATTTAAAATTAAGCAGAACACTTCTAAAGTAGCGGTATATAGCGGATTAGGTTGAGTACCATTGCGGTTGAGTAGAGATATACAGGAATTGTAAAATATTTGACACACCATTACCCACCCATCATAAACTTTAGGTGATATCATCTTCGAAACATTTCATGATGATGTAACAATTAAATTTTCACAGTTATGCCAGTTATTGGATTTCTTTATGTCGACATCTGTTAAAAATCTAGACACCTGTAGTTTTGTAGTTTTGCCTAGATTTGGAAATGTCGTTGTTCGAATGACTTTTCAACATTTGTTCGGATTTTTCGTAAAAAAAATTAAGGATATTTTCTTTATGAATTGGCGTCAGAATTATAACAATTTTCAGGTTCGAATCTGGTCATGAATCATTGCATGGTATTCTACAAAATGTTGACTATATCTTATGTGTCCGCTTTAAAATAATCACCCCATTTATTAAGAACTAAAACAGGTTGATATAGAAGCCAGATAATTATTATCTCGGTTAGACTGTGTTCGTTTCATAATACTATATTTCCATTTAAGAACACGCTCTTTACAATAATCTTAGAATCATAAAGATTAATAGATATTTATGAAAGGCATGAATATATCGAAATGTGAAGAACTGTTCGAATACCAAAACAAATAGAATTGGTGTACTATAGGCAGATTTTATTTCAGTAAAACGAATAATGTGAGACATGCTCAAGATTCACAAACCTGTATCTCAGGACAACACATTGCCGTCCACTCTTTTCAACATCAGAATTAACATCATAGTCAATAGCATCAGGCACTGACTTCTCATTATATATGTCGACGATTTTGTTAAATCAGCTATATGTCTGAAGGTCTACGTACTATCAAATACCCGCTGAAGATATGCTTTAGGCCTAGTTCAAAAATGGTCAGGAAAAAACGGTTTGTTATGATTTTTAAACAAAGGTAACATTGTCAGTTTCAATAATTACTTGAAAACAGGTTGATATGATGATCAAAACAGGTAGCATTATTGGTTTCAAAAATAACTTGAAAAACTCATAATATGGCTTTAGACAGGGATTGAACACTGCCATAAGTACCAACTTGGTATCACTATGATTCCAGTAATTGATAAACAGTCTGTCACAAGACAGATCACGGAACATGAAAATAATAGTGAAAATATCTTGTAACAGCAGTTGCTGGTGATTTTAATGACAAGTTCATGAATTTAAAAAAAAAGTAATTACGATAATGCCAGCAGGAACGGGCATAGTTCACTGTTTGTAATAGCTTGGTAATTTTTATTTTTCACCTTATTACACAGTCCAAAATTTCAAGCAATAATGCTAGTGACTTTCTGGATAGTTCGAACAAATAGCTGACATATTTTTCTTGTCCGTTTTCTTACTTTGATGGGTGGATCCATTCTCAGATACAAAGCCAGCACTACTTGTTTCTCCACCACCTCCTACCAAACGTTTCCAAAAATATTCCGTTGACAAATCCACATTTGATATAGCCATATTTATATGTGTAATATTTGTATCAACTTTTACACCTTTGGTACCGAACGATCTTTTTTAACTTATACCTAATAGTAACTTTTCTATAACATTTTAATTGATTTTCCCAATGTTTTCTCTAACATTTCTCCTAAATATCTCATTTGAAAGATGCAAATGCATGTTTAAGTATTGACAAAATAATTCCTAAAATTCCCAATTAATGTTCACCAATTATATGCTCGTACATTTTTAGCATGTTCTTTAATAATTGTACTGACCAAAGGAAATTTCCGGATCATCTGAAAGAAACACAGGTAAAACCAATCGACAAAATATCTGATCACTTACAAAACGGCCACTACAGACCAGACAGCATTTTACCTTGCCACTGTACCATTTTGAAAAGATTCCATGTAATCAGCTCCAATTACATTCTGATAATATTTTACATAATTTTCTATCTGCTTTTAAAATAGGGTATGGATGTCAAACCACGTTATTGAGACTGATGGTGGAAAGACTATAACGACACCCTGAACAATCGTTCCAATCTGGGTACCAATCCTCATTGAACAGTCCAAGACCATCGATATTCTCATCACTAAATAAATAATGTTTATAATATTGATTAGAACTTTGTCAAACTAATGAAAACTAATTGCTTAACCTAAGACAATTAGTTAAATTGGAATCACCACATAGTAAGTCCGATAAAATCTCCACAAGATTACTGAAGGCTCGATATTTAGACCTCTTATTAATTGCATTTGGTTGGTTCACCAAATAAGTAATACTCTGGAATTACGCTGATGACAACGCTGTTTCGTACACCCTTAAAGATCCAAATAATTTCTGATCTGGTTTACAAAATGAGTACAAAAGGCCCATGGATTCGTTTGCAGTCAATGATATACAAGCCAGTCCGTAAACTTTCCAAGGCGTTGTTCTAGGCAAAAATATTTCCAATTTCACCACGGTTGTGGTGTCGCTGGACCAAGAGAACATTAGTTTCCTACGAGCCCTGACAAGAAAGCCACTTCTCTGGAAAGATTATGATGCTGGTGCTGCAGGGAGAAGTTAGTCTTTCTATGGTGGGCAAAACACCAGACAAAGCCAGGCGAGGCTTAGACACCACTATTCCGCCCCAGGTTTCCATTTATGATCTCATGGTTTATGACTAGTCTAACGGTGACAGTGACCTGGTGTGGCTACTCTATTTCCTAAGAAATAACGGGAAATTGCCTAAAACACTTCAAGTGGACTGGATCTGGGTACATTTCTAAAATGATAACTGATGTACTACCTTGTCATAGAAAACGGTTGTAAGACGACTCAGAAGGTTTATTTCAATTGAGTCATCATCAGTGTAATCTGAGAGCGAACCTATAGTCATATGATGGGACTGAGGAGGAAGGAATGTTGCCATATTTCCTTACGGTTCCTAGTGATAAGCTTATTTCAGGTCGTGAGTCCAAGAGAAACGGACATGGAAATTTTAGCAATAGTTTTGTATATTATATATTTGGGGCCTGTGAGATGATACATGATATGAAATACTGATCTATGACCTAAAAATGCGCAAGTAAAATATCATACCAATGTACAGGAAGAAATAAACCGACATGTTATATGTCTTTACTAATTACAGACATGCTAAACAATTTCTTAATTGTAAACGTTTATATGAGCATGATGAAAAACTTTGAGTCCGATCGTTATGATCGTTATTCTTACGCGATCAATTAAGAAAGTACATACAGTATTTTCCAAATACTTACTTAAACGTGCTACTGATAAACACTCAATTTGTACTCAAACATCACGTTCAATTCCGATTATCTAGTGCGAGTGACTTAACAAAATCAAATGAATGAAACCAGCGAAACAGACACGATCACGTAGAAATTATGCTTCTCTCAGATTCGACCGATCCGGGGGCCTAAGTGGTTAGAGCGTCCGCCTTCGATGCTGGAGTTCGCGGTTTCGAGCTGCCTCATTTGGCGATCATCATAAGAAGTCATTGCTATTACTGGTCGGCCTTGGGTCGGGATAATGTGACTGGGTGGGACATGACATTACATATCTGCAGCATGATTCCCCAGTGCTAGACATCACATTAAACTGCCACACTGCAGACATCCTAGCGATATGACTGAATTTTTTAAAAAATCTATGATAAAAATCGAAAATACTCTCTCTCTCTCTCTCTCTCTCTCTCTCTCTCTAAACGCCTCAAATTTGAGTACGTACTCACCTAAAAATTCCCGACAACATTTTTGTGAAAGTGCGATCATAATATTGATTGAAATGAGGTTGGTTAAGAACTTCAATGTAAACCTGACTTCATGAACACTTTATTCTAGGTCACATTGTGAGATGAGTACGTAGTTGACGTTTAGATTTTCAAATAGAGACTGGACCAAAACTTTCAAGTGAAAGGAACAATATCAAAGATGTCTTTGCTGTACTTTTTATTGGTCGTTGGAAATAGCAAGAAAAAAGTTATGAAAATACCCTTTTCAAGCGTATAACTGCAATAAAACCATGTTAAAAAGTCTAATAGTTGTGTTTAAAAATATTTGTGTGTATGTTTTCTAACTTTATCAGATAGCTCACTATCTGATCATGAGCATATGTTTGCATTTCAAATGTTGTGTAACGTCAAATATGGATCTAACATGTTCAGATATAGTTAAAACAAACTTTAAGATATGTATATACAGTGGTTAAATAAACTCCACAATCTATCTCATATAGGGCAAAAAAGTTAAAAACATACGGAAATGTAAAGTGATACCTGCATAATATCTGAGTGTAGTTGTGTATCATAACATTGCTGGTAAAAGTTAATACTTGAAACTAAAAATATATTTTTTTTTCTTTTATATGTTACACGATTCTCTCGGCTAAGAAACAGAATTTCGTACATATATACAAAATGATGGCTAATTTTTTTTTTTTAAATCACTGGTTTGCTATTCTTAAGTGAACGGCGTACGGTACAACATTTTCTGGTTATATATGACTCCTGGAATGGAAACGGAAATCGGCATAACTGGATGACTTTGGATCCGTCGTCTCCAACCCCATTTACTTGTATGGTCTAACAAAGGAATCAACTTTTGAAGCTGATTCAAGAACTCTGTTTCTACATCAGACGTAGATGCAGCACCGCCCAAACGAGCTTGGTTTCTTTCCAGTCCAAAAGTATTGTCAGGATGGACTGTTCCATTGATTTTCTCCAGTATGGGAATTCTATCATTACAACTTAGACGCTCGTCCAATTTATCGACAATTAACAGTTCACATCCATCTTTAATTGTCTTGCATCCTTCCGGGGGCATTAGGATACCAGCCATAGGTCCAAATCTGAAAGTTAAGATGTAGCGGTCAATAGAAAACTTTGGGTTTTGGAGTCTAAATTCGCAAAGTAAACATCCTGCAGTTCTTTCGTCTGAAAATACGGAGTAAATTAATGAAGAATGCACGGAATGGGACATCATATGTGTGTCAATTTTGTACAATCATTGTATGTACAACAAACATAAATATAAACATACATACATACATACATACGTACATACATACATACATACATACATACATACATACATACATACATACATACATACATACATACATTTACGCAAGCTGGCAAATACGTTAGATTGGGAAGGGTGTGCAACATGTCAAGGCTTTCATGGAATACGTGGCACTCAAGTCAAAATATGAATATCGTTGACACCTACGTAAGACAAATAATAAAAAAAATCAGATCCTATCGATCGCTATTATGAATGCAAGAAAGACAGCAAGCATAAGCTTCCAAAAGCTTGAGTTCTGGTTTATATAGTTCATTGTTTGGTCAGGAAATCAAGAAACATAAAAATAAAATACGTGACAGGGACAGAAGTAGTAGGCCATGTAATCTATTAAATGCAGGAATAGTATTGCAATTGTTAAGCAGGTGTGGGATTTTGCTTTAGGAAGACCAGTAAATGCTGTCATGATGAAAAGACAACAGGCAGCTCTAGTGATCATAAACACATTTTGGGACTGATTTTCATGTCAGGTTTGTGGAGGATAGTAATATTAAAGGTCCGTCCCTTGCACGTATACTGAATATAACTTATATGCTGTTGAAGGAAATCCAACGTAATCACGTTATTTTTAAAAATTCCATCCCCTTTGTGAATTTAATCTCACCAAGAATCATGCTACGTATATTTTTAATGTCCGAAATTTGACGTCCTATGGAGTACTAAATATGTATCTGAGGCAGAGGAAATGAAACGAGAAAAAAATCTTCCAGACTGGAACCTACGTTGTATACATTCCAATAAGAACTAGTGGGACATTTATAAAAGGATCGACACACAGAGAAGAGTTTGGAAAAATAGTCTTGTCCTGAAAAAATACCTAGATTAAAAATACAAATTCAGTGACTTACCCGCAGCAAGTAAGTCCAGTGTCAAGGTTGCAGGAACATTCCAAACAATCCGATGTATACACTATAGATCCCGGTAGCATCTTAAGTTTCACATCACCTTGGGAAATTTCACAAATATAGCGGACTCTTTTTGAATCTGAAAAATCAAAGCTTTAACAGATAAATATAGTTTTAAGAAAAAGTGGCGAAGCAAAAAGTATAGTCTTTGAAATAAAAGGGGTACAGGTGTAGATTCCAAAATTTTGACTTTCCATAATTATTCTAACACACGTTATCACAAAGATAGAGAAAGTCTTTTGGAACCAGAAAAAAAATACGCTAGAGTACAATAAAGAATTTTGATCTGAACAAAGAAAAAAGAAAATCGAAAAGAAAATAAAAGAAAGAAATTAAACAAACGAAAGAAACAAAATGTGTTCTTGTTTTTATAGGAAAAACATAGTGTACAGTTGAAAAGTTTGATTTACAGGAAAAGTATTCATAAGAACAGCAATTTTTATGTAAGCTCAAAGGTTTAAATGCTGTTAATTTGTTCAAATTATAAAAAAAAAAAAAATATTACATGAAAAAATAATGCTATTATTTTCAATCTGAAAGCTAGAATGTACATTTACAGAAATTTCGCAGCAGCTCTAAACGGACGAGTCTGACATGTCATGACAGTTAGAATAATGGCAGTCTTTTATTTAAGTTGAGAACTCGAGTAGAAACCAAATAGTATAACATAAGTGTATGTTGAAAATCTGCTTTTTCGCGACGATATTATCGCGGAATTTGTGGGAAAATTACATCAACGGAATAAAACAGCCACAAATACCTATTTTTACGAGATTTAAAAGAGAAGCAGCGCCTACTCTACAAATTAAATCGCTGCGTAATTGTTTGACATTCGGTAACCGCAAAATATTCGCCAATTAAAGAAAATGTTTGGGTTTACAGTAGTCGATAGTATTAACCTTATTGATATGGGCAGAACTTTATCTGTGGGAGTATGCAAAATTAGCATTGTAGAATTTAGCCCAATTGGTCGAACTAGAGTTAAAATACCAGATTTCACATGTACATGTTTGTACAGAGAAATATTAAGAGAACAAGTTTAATGGAGGAAAAGGGTGTCCAGGAAAATAAGTTCACCAATTAGGTGCCATCTTTTTTATTTCGCAAAACCAGTCAATTTGCATTTTTCTTGCAATTATAACCACCGTATAAGTTACTTAATTTTTAGTTAAAAGTCATAGATAAAAAAATTTAAAATTTCTTGAGACGTTCAAAACAGCGCAATTTTAAGATAAAGACACTGTTAATTACTTGGACTTCACGGAGTCATACACAAAATAGCACGTTCTGTCGAAAGAGCAGAAATATGTTTACACGATGATTGCAATCAATGATGATGATGGAACGAAAATTTGCTAATTGACGAAAATGTTTTAATTCAAAACACTGATCGTACCTGTAACATCTTGTATCAAAGGAGCTGAGGAACAAAATCCATGAACGACAGCAACCAATGAAAGAAATAATAGAAAAAAATACACAATTGACATTTGCCTTGTCCTCATTTTCTTCTTAAGCAGAAAAAGTTTTTTTCTTTGCGCGCTTATATCCGGACAAAGGTGTGACATACTTGTTTACAAACACGGCAAAAATAGGCCCTTAAGACAAATTGTTATTAACTACGGCTTCTAGTTTTTGGACTCTTTCCATGGCCATTACTTTGGTGAGTGATATTAATTAGATAGAGACAGAAACTGCTGTCTTCCGAGGTGAAACAAAGAACGGAAAACAGGTACGTACTACTCCAGGCTCTTACAAAGCTAGATATTTGGGCACAACGTGGTTATAAGAAGAAGCCACAAATTTGTCATCTACAAAGAAAACAGGGACACGTAAGTGTCAGGAAAATGACTGCAAGGTTGAAACGTGTATTAGTGAAACTTCAGTCATGCAAAATAAGGCGTTGCATTGGTTGTTTGTTTATCTTGGAACTGTTTTTTAATAAAGACTTGGGGAGTGAGAGGATAAAACACAAACACACGGCTCGTTTGGGGTCGAACTCACAACTGCAGGTTTCAGAACTGATGGTTAGATCGTCCACCTCGGATACGGGAGGTCGTGGGTTCGATCCCTGGCCGAGTCATACCAAAGACTTATAAAATTGGTACTAACAGCTGCCTCGCTTGGCGCTCAGCATTATAAGGTTAGTGTTAGGACTGGTCGGCCTGGTGTCAGGATAATGTGACTGGGTGGGACATCATGCTACATGTCTGCGGCATGATGCCCCAGTGCTAGACATCACTATAAACTGCCACACTGCAGACATCGTAGCGATATGACTGAAAAATTGTTAAAGCTACGTTAAAAATCCAAATTACACACACTCAGAACTAATCTGTTTCAATCAACACCCAAATCCACGCGTCAGCTGATGAATACACTTAATAGGTTACAATGTGTGTAATATTTACATTGAGGCCGGTACTGCACGGAATTCACGTTCTATATTTTGACCGGATCGATTTATATTTAGTCCATTTTCAATTCAACGCCCTCTAACGATTTTTCGCTCTCTGGACATCCAAGATTGTGGAGTATGTTGGTCATTGAACATTCTTGCCAACGTATGTTATGTTCACATCTTCTGGTTAGGAACCGATATTTACGTTGTAATGACGAAAGTGATATATATATATATATATATATATATATATATATATATATATATATATATATATATATATATATGATTGAATGGATCCCAGTATCGGCATTATGCATGTGATACATAAGGAATACAATATACATATTGTAGCTATCTTTTTCATTGGCAAAATAATTTACATTTTACACTCTTATGTACAAACAATATTATTTTAATACTTGTTTTTCCCCGGATCACTTATGTACAATTTAAAAATATTTGCAGCTACTATTGTTTCATACAAACCCACAACCATTCCTAAACGTCAGATATAATCCAATGTCCAACATCGCAGGAGTTAATTTAATTAATCACGTTTACACTTGAGTGAATTACCAACATGTAACCAGTTTCTCACGTTTCTAGTGATTTTTATTTTTGTAACACTTTCTTGTAATATAGTTCAAGTGGTCACAGAAATAATCAAACATAATACAATTTCCCGTCCCTACTAACCGTTACCGAGGAAAATCACAGTATTTCTATCTGGCTCCTGACTCATCATTGATGTAACTGGGGAACGGTACAGAACTATTTTTAAAAATTGTGTATTAATTTGACATTTAAAAAACGACATACTGCCATCCTTTAACCATGGGGGGGGGGGTCTTTTTTTCTGATTCAAACCAGGAACCGGTGGAAAACTGCATATTCCCCGGTCGATTAACTCACTAGCATAATACATCCAAGTCACTTTCTAAGCAATGATTAACTTCCAAATCTTTAATTCTGATGAAAATAAGATGTACTGAAACTCCGTATTTTATTTATTTAAAATGTACTTATTTTCACAAATGATTATATCCATCCTTCAACTTGTTATCAAAATTCTCCAGTGACCAATAGTGTACATGTATAGACTATGAACATGGCTATGAGGGCCCCCGAATGGCCGAGTGGTCTAAAGGGCTCACCGTTACGGATCACTGCCATCTCACCATCTCACCACTGTCTGCGTGGATTCGAGTCTCGGATTCGGCCAATGTGGGTGTGTGAGAACTTGCCAGCAGCTTCTCGTGGGTCAGTGGTTCTTTCCGGGGTTTTCCTAGCTTCTTCCTCCACCATTTACACTGGCCGCCATATATAGCTTATCTTGTGCTGAAAACTGGCGTTAAACCCTATAACAACAAAACATCATGGCTATATGCCGCTATATTTATTCCCTATAACCATTCTACCGCTAGCTGGCGCATAACTATAAATTTGCAGATGTCCACATTCTTGATTGAATAATCAATAACTGAATCCGCCACGCGAAAGGAGTCTAAAGAAAACGGCTTAAATTTACTACCATCCAGTGGTATAATATATTGTGAGTACATGCGAAAATTTTGAAGATACATAACATGTGTTTAATGTTAACGCATGCATTAAAGAGATCTCACCTGAAAAAGCAGAACCTTTGAAGAATGTGACGATAAATTAATACAATATAATCCGAAGAAGTAATATCTAAAATTAAGTGTGCACTCTAGATGACAAGTTTAGTAAATACCCCCAAAAATAGCTTTTCTTGTAACGCTAGAACACACTCGGATTAAAATCAGATCTCCACTACGCAGGACAGCGAGAAATCTGGTTTTAATCAGATTGCGCTTAGAACAAGGCTTTCCCAATGACGTGGTTAATACGGACCTAAAATTTGACACGCCATTACTATTATCATAAACGCTATCACAAGTACTAGAAATGTTTGCAGTTATTAGCGAATCCAAAATTCGGGTTATGCGATTTGACTGCCTGTGGAGATGAAGTGTGTCGTAAGTGATAATAAGAAGACATCACGTTTAAAGTACACATGGGCTAGGTGGTGGTGATAAATTAACATGTAATTTTGGGTTGGGTACCAGCGAACACAGACATTTTCGTTGGTTCATCGGGCCATGCCTCCTGCACTGGCAGTGGTTTTTAAATATGTCCTAAGCTTTAAATTTCCTTGTCTTGAAATGTGTTTATATAACTTTTGGAAAGTTTCATTTGTACAGGGTTTGACCGAAGCGTCTTTGGTTGGGTAAAAGGTATGGACGAAGCTATTTATTAGACCCTTGTATGGCGAATATCTCACAGAACCACGCGAAAGTTTGGAACCAAGCAACAACAACCCCCCCCCCAAAAAAAAACAATAAAAAAAAAATAAAAAAGACAAAAAAAAAACAAAAAAAAAAAAAACAAGAAAAGTAAACAAAAATACAACATCACTCTTAGGTTGTTTTCTGTCCTTAGGCTGGATGTCGTCTGACGTCATATGAACAGCCTAAGCTATGTCATAAAATGGAGGATATAAGTGGGAGCCAGTTGACAGGATTGTTCCCCCAAATTTAACGATTTACATCTTATATGAAATTATTTCGTTGAACAAGGGCTGCTCACTGAATGATGAGAAAAAACGAAAACAAGGACCCAATGTATTAAGGATGAAATATTTTTACCATTACGGGTTGAATCAAAGAAGACCAGTAATGCAGTAAATCACATCAAATAATTTGTTTTCTCAATTTATTAGAAGAAAAAAACAATTGTATAGTAAATGATCGCTTTTCAAGAACAATACTTCCGAAATAGAATAAATAATGCAAAACACGTAAATGTCGTCTGGCCATCCTTTCGAAAGCCCCAAAATTTGTAAAAATTAAAATTCCGAATGATAGAGAGAGCACCTAAAATTATATGATCATTCAGGGCCAGGTTTATATGATACAAGATTCATGAGAAACTTAACTATTGTAAAAACTTAATCATCTTTATAAAATTTACATACTTGCCGTTCATACTCGGTTATAAGTCGAGTAAAACTGCAAATAACAAAGATCATGATATGTCATAGCATAATGCGCCCGAACATTGGGACTACGTTGTTTGTTCTACTGATGACTCCTAACAAACTGCACAGACCCCGATCTGCCAGCGCATTATCCGATTGCCGATCTGGGTCTATGCAGTTTGCAGTTGAACTCGTCTTATATATACCGTAATCGGCACTAGACGATTTGAGTTACATTTGTAGCTCAAAACTGTAAGAGGCAGGTGGATGGAAGAAATGTAGAAAAAGATACAAAAGTCAAGACAGGACTCTTTCTGCACTTCACATGCAGGTCCAAACACACTTTTAGGCGGACATATAAGTATTTGTAACGTTTTTTGTAGACTTCAGTACACGTTTTCTTTGGATGGTATAGCTGTTTCATGCAACTTTTCAAAGTTCTCCATGGGTAGATGTCTTCCCGCAAATATTCGGATGTTATTGCACCAAAACCTTTCTTTGACAGATGCTCTAGAAACTGGCTCATGAACTGAAGAAATGTCCTTTTCGCTGTTATTTTTTGCTGTTTATAACGAACTTATGAACCATGAGTTCACTGGGAATGAAATAAATTTTTGTTGTTATTTTATATTTAGTTACTTCATCATTTGGATCACTTTAGCAAGTATCTTGATGAATAGATGACTGTAGTCATCAGTAGATGACTATTTATCAATAGATGACTGAATTTATCAGTAGATGACTGTCTCAGCCTGACAAGTTGTGAATCAGTAATGGAATATATTTTGGGCATGTGAAATTCAAACTACAATCATCGAGCAGAACCTCGGTACAGTTTAGTTTAGTGGTCATAGTCATGAACGTTGTCTTTAGAGGCAGAGCCTCGTGTTGTTGCTCCTCAACAAGCGTTGTGCAAGAGAGTGGTCTATGCACCTCTGATGCTGAATACATATCTCACACGTATGGCATGTGTTTGTTGAATTAAAGTGTTTCTAATCTTCAGCTGTGAATACAACAGATTTTGCATTTTTCAGTCTCAATTTGTTGTACGCTATTTTTGTGATTCTAACAAATCAGTTGTAAAACACATGCATGCAATCAGTACCCCTGTAAACCATTGGTCTGTAACATTTATGATTGGCATGAGGTGCATGTAAAAAATGGAATTGCTAAGCTACATGCACTCTGCAACTCCGTTCTGCCTCAGATTTAGATTTTTTTGTTGCTCCTCCATAATAGCACATGTGCTATCTGGCACTATGATGTATTAAAAATTGCGACAAACAACATATGAACATTTAATATGAGGATGATTGTTTCCAAGTTTTACAACTGCTCCGACTATGGGTATCAGATCTATTGAGTTGTTTTCACTGTAACAGAGTCGTTTGTGTTGCGACAACTTTTGCAGACTCATTTTTGTCTGTGGTGTCTATTTATCCTTGATGACATCAATATTGACCAATCTTTTATTCGAATATTATGGTGCCTTCTGTAGCTTTTACGAGCACTTGACTAGAACATAATCAACATGTCAATGCATCTAACTTTCTGTTTCTCATTTACTCTAAATGATTTAATATAATTTATAATTTATATCATCTTTGGAGACATTATTCAAAGACAACAGCTGCATCGTTGTCCTTTCGTTATTGGCTTTGCTGTCATTGAGCATCATAGAAGTAAAACAGGACAAGCCTTGTTGAGTAGCAACAAGTCTACATAATTTTGGGTAGGAATATTTAAAATTGACTCTTAAGCATAACAAATTTCTTTTGTACATATTTTTAATATCAACACAAGCTTTATTGTTCTTAACCCATCTTGACATATCTATGCATGAGTTTCCACTGAGCATCTGATTCCTATTTATGTAATGTTCAATAGTCAATACTACTGGGCATCCATTGCATACCTTTGACTATTTCCTATCCATATTTAGTATTCAAAATGTTAAATAAACATTCAATAACATCTTCCATTTCATAATAGGTTTGTTCCGATGTAAAATTCTGTATTCAATTTCTCTATTTCTTGAATTGTGTTTTCACAGGGTCTGCAATGGCCTTTTCCTAAATCTGATCAATAGGTCTAACTGAAGAACCCAACTGTTGAATTTAAATACTCCCCTCTACCAAATACTTGAATTATTGCTCAATGCAGTTTGCTAAATGGGCGGATTAATTTTACATTCTAAACCAAATTGCTCAGAACAATGTCAATTAATCACCCTATTTTGTAATCTGATTCCTCGTTGAACCATAGTCGTATGATGATATTCATCAGGTAAGCTGCATTATAAATTCACAGATGCCCATGTTATGTCACCATAACTGTTTTAAATATGTGAAGATGCATTTAATTGTTTCCTCAACATTTAAGGAACAGCCGATTATTTGTAACCCAGGAACTGGAAATAATGATAAGTGGTTGGGTTATGTTATCCCATGTGGATTTATATATCATCAAACACTGGATTTGATTCTGATATATAATCTATATAGCACCAAAAGGTCCCACTCCTTCAACTGAACAGTGCATAAAAACTTACTTCAATAGCTGATAGATGATATGGCCTATCAATGTTGTGGTGGAACAATATAATCATGGTCAATAAGTTTTGAAATAAACCCAAATGAAAAACACAAAATACAGTTAATGACACATTATATGCACATCACATGTTCAATAGTGCTCCGTGAAGACATGAGCATGGTATGCCTGACTCTGGAGTTTATTTACCAAATGACTTCAATGACCATGGCCTTTGGTGAAAGTGCGCAGTCTTGAAAAGAAACTTAATGTGCAAAAACCATTTTCTTATTTGACTTACCATTACCATGAACCTAAAATGTTATTCTGCTAAACCATTTATTTTGTCACAATGACCTTGACACTTAACCATGTGACCAGAAAATCAATAGATATTTTTCATACCACAAGTGCAAGCCTTCCACAAACTCTGATCAAGGTCAACAGTCCAAAACTAAAGTTATTATGCAAAAGACATTTTTCTTTCATCTTTTATCTTCTGACACCTAAATCAATGAGCTTCTATCTTAAACAATGTGCAAGTCATCCCAAAAATTTGGGTGAAGGTGCATAATTATAACTATTTTTTTTTTACATAAACAATTTTTCTTCTTTTAGTCAAACTGACCTTGACATTTAATCCCCAAACTGACTGCATTCTTTCTTACCACAGGTAAAGGCCATAAAAAAATTTGGCACATGTACATGATGTTGAATTAATGTTCTTGTGTGGAAACCATTTTTCTTCTTGTAGTCACAATACTATTGGCCTTTGACCTTTCATCTCAGAATCAACAGCCTACTTTGTTACCCAAAACACAAGCCATCCACAAAGTTTGCTTTAGGTACATGATACAGAACAAATGTTATTGCACAGAAAGTTTTTTTTTTTGTTTCAGTCACTTTGTCCTGGACCTATGACCATTTGATCCCTAAATTGATATATGTAGTTCTTGCATACCACACATACAAGCCAGCCACAAAGTTTGGTAACTATATATGGTGGAAAACTCC
The DNA here is from genome assembly GCA_016617855.1 of Megalonaias nervosa. Lineage (NCBI taxonomy): Eukaryota > Metazoa > Mollusca > Bivalvia > Unionida > Unionidae > Megalonaias > Megalonaias nervosa. The sequence goes on from JAECUM010016396.1 coordinate 18,550, forward strand.
AGAGCAGAAACCATTTTTCTTCTTTTGCTTAGAGTAACCTTGACCTCTGACCTTTTTACACTAAAATCAATAAGGTTGTTCTTACCCCAGGTACAAGCCATCCATAAAGCTGAATACATGCAGATGTTGGCCAATTTAAGTCCTCGAGTAGAAACCACTTTTCTTCTTTCGGTCTCTGTGACTTTACTTTTTAATCCTAAAAGTGACTGGGTTATTCCTTATTCCATCTGCTAGCTATCAACAAAGTGTAGTAAGAGTAGATGGTAGACAACTTGAGTTAGTGTACAGTAACAAAATTGGTAACAGGCAGATGATGCCAGACACAGACAATACAATACAAAATGAATGGCACTACACTTATTCAAGAATTCAAACAATCAGAACAAGGTCATTAATGCATCAAACATTAGCAATGTGAAGAAAAAGAATTAACTCAGTCTGAAGTGATCATCTTTTAATTTGTACAATCTATATTACATAATCTGCAGAATCCACTTTTTTACTCCATATACAAAAAAAAATGTCTACATCAATTGCTTCTGCTGCAAATGTTCATCCACATTATGAAGTTTGCTTTCTGCACATATACCCTTATCTACCTTCCAATCCATAGTTTCTGTTTTAAATTAGGTTTTAAAAAAAAACGTGTTATGTCACTAGAGATTACAGGTTCCCAATTAATTTTTTCCTCCAGTAACAAAGAACCTCATTTCTAAGCAAAAGCCCAATTCCAGCTTCAATATTAATTGTGAAGTTGCTGTTCTCTGCAATCAAGCTCAAATAGATTTGGGATGGATGTATGCAAAGATGTAATGACAGACAAGGTAAAAAGCAACATAGACAACTCTGCTCACAGCAAGGGCATAAGGATGGGAAGGAAAAGGAAAACTGATGCACAAAAGATGCATTTACTGCTTTATTATTATAAATATTCATCTGAAAGAAAGAAATATTCACCCATCTACTCATCCATCTGTACACACATACTTGCATTTGTTATTCAAAGAAAACTTCACACAATGTACACATAAAGCAATGAACAATTTTGCACTCCAGGGTTAAAAGGATGCAATTTCCTGAAGACTACTGTTGCAAAAGATAATGAAAAAAATGCTCAGTTATTTCATGATTTTTGAATCATTGAAAATACAAATATTTTACTGTACATAGACCTTTGTGGATAATAAAGGACTAATAAATGACCTTTGAATACATATATTCCATAATACTGATATGATGTCACCATGGAAGTTTTTGTCAAAATATCAAACTGTTATACAATGTGATCACTAGGCATATATTAAACTTAAAGTCTTTTTATTAATCACTGTGTAAATGAATTCACAGTTCATTCCTAGTAAAATATACAAAATTAAATTCATGATTTAAAAATCAAAACAAGGCTCTAAGTGGATGTTAAAATGAAAACACAACAACATAAAAATTAAAGCATAGACAATAATGATGGTTTGGAGGATTAATGAGATGCCAATTTAAAATCAGCTGGCAAACATTACTAGAGACATTGCTATTCCTGGCCCTTTTAATTATAATATTTTGTTAATCCTCCTTCTTTATATAAACATCTGAAACATTATTGGACGAATAACTGTAGCGATTTTCTTTTAGAAGCATCTTCTAAAATTGTCTAAAACATTACCATCAGCAGAATATCTGAGGGAGACAACAACTATTAGAATAGTTCACATAAAATTGAGATGCCTCCATTGACAAAAATATTTACCTGCAAGGCAAATGGCACTACACTTTGTTACTAATTTTGGCAAGACCATAGTCTGTTAATATTATTTGTCATACAAACTATATTTGGCAAAGAGAATGGCCATTATGCCTTAAGCATGGAAGGATTAAAATCCATCTAAGCCAAAAAATACAAACTGAATTTCAATAAGAAAATATGCTAAGTCTGATGTCGATCTACATGTACATAATTCATAAAAACTGCTGAAAATTTTGAGTTCAACTTCACACATATCTATAATAGAAACCATAATTAACACATTAAATGAGAAACTTGATTACACATGACACATTCTTGAACAAGAATTCACTATTTATAAAATACAAATCTCTACTTCCTTGTTTTGACCTCTTAGGTAGGGACTACCCAAGGGCTAATGTCAGTTTGGTACGTGATGAATCCATACTACCTACGGAAATGTAATGCGGCTCCCATTTATCTTCCACCAGGATGCAAAATCTTTGATGCTATCTGCTCATCATAATGAAATATCGTACCAAATATGATATTCCTCCCTCACCTAGGGTAAAGGAATTCAAGTTACAAGAACTGAAAATGCACATACACACAGATGGACAGACAAGACCAATCAGAAAGGTGTTGATGTATAATAAAAAAAAAACCTGTGAATTTGCACGAAACAAAATTACCATGAATGCAAAGTTATTACCTGCTAGTCTAATGAAATAATATTCACTGAAATATCATTGAAGATACACATTATAAGGTACAAAAAGTTTCATGAATATTAAAAGTACAAACAAAAAGTTACTAATATAAACTAACCTACAACAATTCTTCTCAACAACTTTCTCTCCCTAATAAAAGTCAATCATCCAACTGCCATTATAAACTCATCCACTGCAAATGTAAATATATCTTAAAACATTTTTATATTTCATTCACTTTCTTTAACTATAATTCTGAAATAGCACCTCTCCAGAGAATGCAGGAGTAAATTAGTACCACCAGTGGTCCTTATTTTGGTCAACACATTGTTTAGTTTGTCACAAAATTTATGTTTCTGCAATATAAAAATAGTGATCACAAAATAAAACTGTAACTGGTTTGATTTCAAAACACTGTAAATTCACGTTTATTTGCAGATGACCAAAGTTCACAGATGTCACATTTAAAAATCCCTACTAAATTCAGGATCCAACTAGATCTGCCAGTAATCAAGTGCTTATGGAATACCCTTCAAAGAATATGAAATCTAAAATAAATTTTAAGGTATTAAACTGATAAAGGCAAAATATCATATTGGATACAAGCTCTTGTCAGGATACTAATGCATGACAAGTTCCATAACGTTATAATCAGTTCTGAGGAATTTAACCAGAGAAAAGTGTGATGGACAGATGGATGGACATACACAATTTGAAATAACAACTGGGATAACTCAAATATGTTGATGAAACAAACTACATATTTTACAGGGCTCAAAAGCATTTGAAGTTCTAAGAAGACCCCTCAAAGGGTTGAGGAGATATTAAATAAACAAAAGTGATGTATAGACGGACAAGATGACTCCAATATACTCCCCCTGCCCCACTATGTCTGAAAGGGTATACCACAAAGTATTAAATAATGAAGAAAGTAGGATTGGCTCTATCTCAGTAGTATGTCCATAAATTAAAGAACAATTTAAAAATATCATTTCTGCAAAAACGTGAAAATTGGCACTCATAATATACATAAATTCAAGTAATGGCAGTGATCTAGTATTTCTTATGCCAAATCCCAATACAATATGACATGGATTGTTTACTCCATGATTGCACTTCCTTCCCTGCAAAGTCTAACACCTGATGACATTCACTCTTCTACTGTGTAACTGTTCTGCTGTCTGAAACAAAAATGAGGTTTCTCTGGTCATTCTCTCAAAAATTACATTATTGGTATGGTTCAGTTTGGTGTTTTATGGCACAGCAACACAATCAGGTTATTTTTTTGCCAAGGCACTTGGAGTAAAATGCATTACCCAGGATGCATCACAGTAACCAGCTGATCCATTGGTAGAATTTGAACCCTTATGCTTTCAGTCACAGTTTTTAAGCCAACCACTGAGTTACTTGAGTTCATACCTTATACATGTTACATACAAACATACATAGGGATCATTTTAGGCTGTGCTGCTGCACAACTGGCTCTTTTTTCTTATCTGGTGCAGCTTACCTCCATCATGTGCAAAGGATGCATAAAAAACAATAGAAAATAAACATAAAACATCATTATGGTTGGTTCTAAACTGACTGAATTGAGTGCATCCCAAGCTGTCTTACTGAATACAGTGAACTCATTGCTAACAAAAAGCCAAAGACAATCCATTTTACTGTCTAAAAGAAATGACCTACTAAATTTAATTAATTTGGGCACTAATCAAGAACACATGGTTGATGATATTGCATAGAAAATGTAAAGAAGAGAAGACGAAATTTTCATCAAAAGCACTGCTGCATTTACATCCAAGCAGAATACAAGATGGATAAATGATGACTGAAATGTCCCAAATAAATTTTAGAGGAGAATCATTATTCAAGTATGGGAATTCAAATTCCAGTATACAAGGCTTGTGGCTGGGAAAGATTATAAAATACATGTATGTGTTTCTGAATATACTTGAATAAACAACAAACAAATAAGAATATTTATAATCTGTTTTTTCTAATCTGGTATGGGCCCCTGAGCCCCGCTTTTTTCATTCCAGAAAATTTCGGCTTCACCTTATACTCTGAATCAAATTACATTTGGATTATGTCCTGTAAATTTTCGTATGTAAAAAAAAATCTCCAAAAATATGAAAAATAATGTGTAGAAAACATTTCATTGTGGGGAAGAGATCATGTAAGAAAAAATATAGGACCCCATAGTGAGAAAGATTTTAAAATATTTACATGATCATCAGTATTAAATTCACTTACATCAGATGTAATTGTGCTAAAGCAGCATGCACTAGTAATATACATTGTTTAAATTTGATTACATATATGTGCATTAGAATAGGCATGTTAGAAAATGATTAACCATGACAAAGACAGGTATTCCATAACATTTTTCTTCTTGCACCTTATAATCAAATAAAATATGCCCTGATATGAGAGAGAGAGAGAGAGAGAGAGAGAGAGAGAAAGAGAGAGAGAATAAAATATGAACCTGATATGAGAGAGAGAGAGAGAGAGAGAGAGAGAGGTTTCAGGACAATTGTAATCTATATTGTTTAGTTACCTTAAGACTGTGATCATACTCATGCACAAGTGCAACAAAAAATATTCCATTATCTATTAATACCACTATAAACAATTAATTATAGTTTTAGTTACCATATCGGTTGTGCCAAGAACCACATGGCTTTGCAGTGTAATTTACATGCTAATTAAATATGCTACAGCTGTGGTCAGGTCATCCAAGCTAACCCCTGTTTGATATCAAGATTTGGCAGCCTAGGTCAAATTAGTGAGGCTACTAAGAAGGAAACAAGGCCACCCACAGAGTATTATGAATACAGTACCATGTAATGGAAGAAAATGCCAGGTGCTGACTAATGTATTGGAAACCAGTGACACCTTTTGAACTTGCCAACAGAACTGTCAGAGCAATTTAAAGTAACAACTAGAATGAGCAGAGATCAAAATCAAATTCCACCTAACTACAGGAAGAGTACATGAACTTACTGATAAAAGATAAATTTTGTCTGTTGGGAATGGAGAGGTCATTTTACTTGCAAAGAAAATCTGATAGCATACTAAATGGCCACTTCTGGGATTTAACCTAATAGGCATCTATATGGATATAAATATTGTGAATATTTAAATTTTGAAAGTGAAAGTGTATGGTATTTATTTTAATAGTTTACATTTACTATTTAATGTATTAATGTTTTCCATCTCTGACAAAAGCTTCGGCTAAGCAGGGGTAGTAAGGTACAAAATAACATGCTGATAGCTGAAATCTCTCTCACATATTGGGTCATATTTTATTTTGATCATATTTTTAGCATATGTTGATACCATTTATATTAATGAAACCAGATGTTACTAAAAATTCATTCCACACAGTAACAGACTTTATCCTATCTGTAACTCAATAAATTTTCAGGTAAGTGTCATTAAATGTAGCTAAAAGTACATAATTCATTTAAAATACTTCATTTGAAACAAAATAGTTAATTTTAATTATATTTAATGATCTGGACCTGAAAATTTACCAAGCTACAGATAACAATTTGGAATACTATGTGGAACAAAGTGAAAAAAACGAAGCTGAGGTATTGATCTAGCCTCATCTTATACTCAGCATTGACTTGTACATGGAAAAATTACAATTTTTTTTACTGATTCAACTTATATGCAGGCAATACGGTATTTACTTTGCATGAAAAGTCTATGCCCCAAAAGCTGGTATTGAAATAAAATAACTATATGTTCATTTTAATAGCAGTTATAAAAGACAAAAATCTAGCACATATGATGATGTAGCATGCTTTCTGACTGGCCATTGTGACCTTTTGACTCTCCCAGTGACATAATGCCATTGAGAATTACAATTCTGTCCTTTTTCGACAAAACTGTATTATGTGTTGATACAGGGATAACAGTCTTGTACTTGAGAATCTGGGGGCATTAAAGATGGTTTTACTGCCATACAATGACACTAAAACTCACTTTGTGAAAGTAAAGGCATCCTCATAATCATCAGATACTAGCATGTTATCTTCCAACTGGACAAAATGATTTTGTTGAGATATGTTTAAAGTATATCTGGTGCATTAAGAGAGTTATTATTAGGCAACAATGCCTTACTTTTTACATGCACAGTACCAATGCCAGCTGCATGCTGAATGTCAACACAGAAGAAGAACAATTATCACTCAAGATTATTCATTCAGTTTTCACAGCAATAAATCAACTCAATTTTCATTTTTTTAAACCACAAATGGAATAACCATCTTTTTATTTTCTCTGTATTTCAGCTTATGCAGCTCTGCTGTACTATATATTACTCCTAAAACCACCACAAAAGGTTGCCCATCCCATTTTGATTTCCTCCCATTTCTCCAGTTTCCTCCACTTATGGGGTCATCTCATGCCAACATATGGACCCCTGACAATATAAAATTTACAGAATTATAGTTTTAATTACAAACAAACCTGTCTAATCATGCTGCTTGTTTCATGACTTCTTGCAATCTTCTTCGTGCTTCCTGTACCCTCAACTCCTGCCTTCGAATGTCTTCATCAGACACCATCAGTTGCTGCAATATGCAAAGAGCATTTAAAAAATGGCTTTATTTATTAAAAGAAAATTTTTATCACCTGTTTGATGTAACTCTTGTCACGGAATTGTATAAATCACTTTATTTATTAAATACATGTACTCAGGTTTCGTTTTTTGTGTACAACGATACCTGAGGGTGATTTATTTTGAAACAGTGAGTTCAGTTCATCCTATGCCGCATGTGCGAAGTGCTTTCAATAGGAAAAACCGAATTCTTCCAGCGCACAGATGATGTAGGCTACATCGTCTGTGTATAAATGCCTCACCGTAAGATGATATCTTCACATTATGGAACATCTCGTCAGTAAGCAGTCTACTTAGGGACTTGCACATCTTCAGCTGTACAGGTATGTAAGTTATTTATTAATTTCTTATGTATATTGTAAGTTATAGCTATTGTACATACTACCATGCTTACTTTTGTATGTTTTCAATGTAGCTTTGGCTTGCATAGTATAATGCAAATATTTTCTATTCTTGTTTGTGACTTAGCAAGATATTTATATTAGCAATATAAAGTTGCATTTTATTAAGAAACATTTAGTACCATAGGAATCTTATCGGACACAGGTTCACTTCTGAACCTGTTTACTGTTTTGTAATGTTGTACTGATAATGTAATTTGTATAACTTACCATATATAACGTCATTACGTGTTATAGTGTATGCCCGTGTCATGCATAGTACACGGTGTTAGATGTATTTTCAGCTGAAAAGAGTGATCCATGCTGATCATAGTTGACGTGGTACCAGCTGCAGAGCTAACCACAGAAGTTGACCATAGCAACTTTAAAGCTGAACCATACCAGTCGTGGAGCTGAGTGAACAGTGTTGCTGGTTGAATAGCAGGTGATCAGGCATTGCTGACAGAATTGGTGGGTGCTGATTGCTTGATTGACCAAGGAATTGAATGGTGGTTGGTGACTACCTATAATGATGTTTGCCTGATTGACCAGTGTGACTGGTAGCCAAGTGTGATATTGATGGGAGTGTTTTCTGTTACTTCATGCATCTAATCTTTTAGCCATGGGCTAATTTTGGGTTTTGTTATACCCAGTGTTTTGGGAGTGTAAAGATATTTTTGTATGATATCTGTCCAATCAATTCATCATTTTACTATTTGAGTAAAATATGTCAGTTTTCAATATTTGAGTGAATACAGTGTGACCCCGCCATAACACGGTAGTTGGGAGCCATAGAACCCGATAGTGTTATAGTTCGAACCGTGTTATAAGCAACCAGGTCAGTTCGCAGAAGAAAATGATGCATGTACCCGAAAAAAGTGCGTGGGGGTAGGGGTAGGTAATAAATGCGCAAAAATACGTGCTTCATTGGCACAGTTATCATCTTAAATCGATGCATATTAAATGAGAAATACATCGGTAGTGAAAACAGAAGGCATATATAATATTTTACTTTATTCAGAGAACCACACACTGGTACATATACATTTATACTTTTTACATATACATGTCTAATGCATAGCAATAAATAAAGTATCAACACTGTGTACTCACCCGTGAATCACGCCACAAACGTTGAATCCACAATACAAGTAATTCCATTGAAAATATGCACACACATTTAAAATATTCAATAATTTTGTCACAGGTCATATAGGTCTGAATTCAGTGAAAAAAAATAGCAGTCACGTAACGAATGATGAAGTACATTTATTTTTCATTATGTCCGAAGTCGGTAAAAGTTTCCGTTTTTAGTGCCGTTGGTAGAGTTCATAAGCATAAACTTTTCTCCTGTGAAAAGGAAACTTTAACGGCACAGTACAAATGTTCCAGTCACGTTGGAACATGAAACAATCCATCAGATTCCATTGCTTTTATTTAAGTTCGATAATGACTTCCTTTGAAGATAGGTTCTCTGTTTTTATTGAAGATTGTAGTCGGCTTTCTTTGATGAAGGGTGCATGTGTTACTGAAGTCACCGCTAAAGGACATCTTTGGAGAACCAAACAAATGCCCATTTCTTATTGTGGCAGCAACATCAAAAAATTGTACTGCATGATTGAGACTGATTTTTTTCCCATTTGCTTAGTACATTTTCATAACAATCGGTGCTTCAAAGGTAATGTTTTCTTTCAGCTGCTATTTTTTTATCTGCGTACATTTTTAAAAAAAAATTCATTGGCCGTCATATGGTCAATTGTAGTTACTATTCCTCCCTGCCTATTTAATAGACAAGTGAGAGCTTTTTTTTCCTTTATTTTCTTTTTTTACATTTATGGTAGTGGAGTGATGCTGCCTTCCACGCATACGTCAGAAATTTAAAGAAAGGGTCAATTGACGATAGAGATGCTGGTGTTCTGGTCTGATGAATGGGATTACTACAGAAAATGTGAATATTCTGAAGGATTTAATTCTGAGTGAAAAAAAAGAGGAATTTTACTTACTATCCACATACAAATGTCAGTCTATGTAAATATATTAATTACTAGCGAGCGGCCGAAAATCTGACGAAAAATAGATTATGAGATAATGCCCTGTCCCGTTGATCACCGCTACCAGAAATGTAAATTTGAAGAAAAAAAAGCAGATATCTCAAAACATACAGTACTCATGCTAGATGTCAACATAAACAGATTATGATATAACAATGCACTGTTAAGATGGTTTGTCAATATGGACAAAGAATTTGTTTATGTAACAATAAATGTTAGTGCATTTTATATCAACTTTATGGCTTTCTTTCATGGGGCTTCTGAATTTCTCCACTCTAAACCAATGGTTGTATATACAAGTTTAAACAGCTAACAATGTCGCCAATTAAAAAAAAATCACCGGATGGTATATTTTGCCGCCAATAAGGGAAAAAAATCACAATCTGCGACATTGGCGAAGCTCTGCGCGATTCCTGAATAAATTTTTATATGTTATTTTTCGTACTTTTAAGATGAAAACTATTTTTTCGTGTACGAGAAAAATGCATATAAAATTTCAGTAGCCACGCCACGATCATCTTGTATTATTCGTACATGATCTCTTCCCTAAATGATAATAAACTTTTTTTTCTTTTTTACTTTTAAGAAATTTTTTTTTTTTTCGTGTACGAGAAAAATATATGTATATGAAATTTCGGGAGCCACACCACGACTGTGTTATATCCGAATTCGTGTCATAATGTTACGTGCTATAGCAGGGTCACACTGTACATCATTTTTTACTAAGGAGTAAAACACGTCATTCTTTTCATCGTGTGAAATTACTGTGAATCGTTCACCTTTGCCCTTGTACTGTGTTAGGTCATTTATTTGTATTTATGTTTGTTGTATTATTAGGTTCGTGCGGATTATGTTAACTTGTCCAATATTTGGATCTTATACACACTTGTATTAATCAATATTCTTTTCTCATTCAAGTCATACATCAATAAATATTGTATTTGCATCACCATCAAAAGTGTTCTGTTATAAATCCGAAATCCAACCCAGTTATCCTGTCTACATACAGTGTCAGGAGTGGGATCATCTCGGACTTAACAATGCACTATTATTGTTTCATTATTCCTGTATGATTTTTTGTGTGTTTCAGATGTTCTTGACAAGACAGTGAGGTTAAGTAGCCATTTAACATTACTTTATTTTTTGTACACATTCACATTTTTGTTGCCTTCCAAGAAGGAAAATACGGTTTGTTTGTTAAAATTATAGTAATTACACCTTTTGGCATAATACTGCACTTTAGGTTGGTCATATCAGATTTCTGAAATGTCATCACTGAAAGAACTTGTGGGACTGGGGATACACTATGGCTACGAGGGGGAGTCTCTGAGAAATTTTCTTCGTGTACAACAGGTTAGGGAAAGGGACCAGAGGGAAATAGAAAGGAAAGCCAAGCGGGAGTTGATAGAATTAGAAAAGAAGGCTGAAAGGGAGAAACTGGAGATAGAAAGGGAAGCCGAAGAAAGAAAGATGGCTTTTATGAGGGAAAAGATAGAATTGGAGAAGGGTAAGATAGAGTTAGCAACACATGCCGAAAAGGAAAGGATAGAATGGGAAAGGGAAGTAGAGAGGGAAAAGATAGAGTTAGAAAAGCAAGCAGAATGGGAAAAGGTACAACTACTAACAGAAGCAAAGGGAAAAACAAGTGAGGTTAGAAACATTGGAGATAGAAGATAGAAATAGGGAAAGGGAGTATCAAAGAAATTCTGAGCTATTGCAAACCAAAAGGGAACATGATGCTAAACTGAGAGGTCCAAAATTGCCAAAGATAACATGGATAGTTATCTGAACGGGTTTGAAAGGTATGCCACTGTACAAAAATGGAAAAATGAGGATTGGTTGCTTCATCTTAGCGCGCTGCATAAGGGTAAAGCATTAGACATGTATTCTCATTTATCCGCGGCCGATTCCCTAAATTACCTCGCATTGAAAGAAGCACTTCTGAAGAAATACAAGCTAACCAAGCAAGGGTTTCGCAAGAAGTTTAAGTATAGCAAACCCGAGAGCGGCGAGACATTCACCCAGTTCATCAGTAGGACGAGCAATTACTCGCAGATATGGGTGGAATGTGGTAAAGTCGTGAAGACATTTGAGGGTCTTCTCAATTTCTTGCTTTGGGACCTGCTATTAACAACTTGTGGCAAGGAGTTATATTTATTCTTAATGGAATGGTCCTTCACGAATATATATGACATGGCCACACAGGCGGATTTATGGGCGCTCACCAGTTATTATGTACTTTTGAGAGAGTGACATATGTAAGGTGAAGTTGTTTGCATTTAAAACATGCACAATGGAGAGAATGTTGGCATACCTGTATGCTACTTTGATGTAATGTGACTGACATTTCTTTGGATATTGTACTTTTGGAAATTTTAAATGATCTTAGCACACTGCTAACTAAAATGATTGCTCCCTTGTGCTCCAAAAATCAGCCTGAATTTGTCTAAAGTACACTATCCTTAGCAGCTATTAAAATAGGGAAAATGATTTTTGCCAGACTAGACAATACCAGCTTCTGAAAGTGCAATAAATGAATTACCAAATATATAAAATGTAAAAAAAGTTATTGGCTCTTTTTTTTTAACAATTTACCTCTGAAGTTCAGGAAGTGAAAATGACCAAGTGGAGCTAGCACTTTTTTGAAAGGTGCACATCTGGAGTAAGGCAAAGCTGTATACTCTATAACCCATATTACACCCATCAATCATACACCAAATTAAAGGGAATTAAAGGTTCTTTTAACAATACCTAAGATATACAAGGTCTTTTTTAAAAAGCCAGTATAACTAGTGAGGAAACCGGGGAATTCTTTTTCTTTAAAATTCTAACCCTATGCAAAATATGAAACTGCAGAGCGCCACCTTAAGCTTGGGAAGGTTCTCAGAATGTAATCTCATGAGACAGAAAAGGTGGGAATCAGGCTAAGAACCAAAAACCCAAGGAACCTGAAAAACCTGGTAGGGGTAACCAGGGAAGGCATAAGGACAAGCAATATTTTACTTGCAAGGATTAGGGTCATATTTCCCCCAATTGTCCTACACGGAAGGGATCAGTCCAGAAAGTCATGGTGGCCACTGAAGGCAGATGGTTGGTAGGTGAAAAACTCGATGTTTCTCGGCAGGCTAACAGGGAAGCAGTGTACGAGCCAGTGGTGCGTGCAATGATCAGTCACGACACTATCCAATCGATCAGCACATGTATTTTCCCCTGAGGCAAGAGTACCAACGGTGAATGGTACTGTCAACAGACAACAAGTGACCGTTTTACGAGACACAGGGTGCACTAGTGTAGTTGTGAAACGGAGCCTCGTCTGCAATGACCAACTGCTTGGATTTAAATCGCCTTGTATGCTACTGGACCAAACAATCGACTACATTTCGGTCACAAGGATAGTTATAGAAACACCTTTTCTGACCGGAACTGTTGAAACGTGCATAGCCAATCCGATCTATGAACTTACAACTCGCAATGTACAGGGATCTATACTCCCAACCATGTCTGACTTCTGATTTCTGATCATCTGAGCAGTGCAAACCAGAGCTCAGGTAAAGGAGGATAACAAACCTCTACATAAATTAAAAGTACTGGAAGCCATTACTGATGTCTCCTGCGAAGAATTTCTGAACAAGCAAAAACGTGACGCGTCTTAAAACGCGACTGCGGAGAAAATGTTGTCGGGTACCGTGAGGAAGTGTAATAACGGGGATTCCTCTAGATTTCTAGACTGAAAGGGTTTTATATACAGGGAATATACTACTCCTGATGATAGGAAGTTCTTACAATCCGTTGGTTCCCCAGAAATTCAGGTCGCATATACTCAAGGTCGCGCATGAGTCGAGTATGGCGGGTCATTTATTTTGAAACAGTGAGTTCAGTTCATCCTATGCTGCATGTGTGAAGTGCTTTCAATAGGAAAAACCGAATTCTTCCAGCGCACAGATGATGTAGGCTACATCGTCTGTGTATAAATGCCTCACCGTAAGATGATATCTTCACATTATGGAACATCTCGTCAGTAAGCAGTCTACTTAGGGACTTGCACATCTTCAGCTGTACAGGTATGTAAGTTATTTATTAATTTCTTATGTATATTGTAAGTTATAGCTATTGTATGTACTACCAAACTTATTTTTGTATGTTTTCATTTGGCTTGCATAGTATAATGCAAATATTTTCTATTCTTGTTTGTGACTTAGCAAGATATTATATTAGCAGTATAAAGTTGCATTTTATTAAGAAACATTTAGTACCATAGGAATCTTATCGGACACAGGTTCACTTCTGAACCTGTTTACTGTTTTGTAATGTTGTACTGATAATGTAATTTGTATAACTTACTGTATATAACTTCATTATGTGTTATTGTATATGCCTGTGTCATGCATAGTACACAGTGTTAGATGTATTTTCAGCTGATCAGAGCGATCCATGCTGATCACAGTTGACGTGGTACCAGCTGCAGAGCTAACCGCAGAAGTTGATCATAGCAGCTGTAAAGCTGAACCATACCAGCCATAGAGCTGAGTGAACAGTGTTGCTGGTCGAGTAGCAGGTGATCGGGCATTGCTGATAGAATTGGTGGGCGCTGACTGCTTGACTGACCAAGGAAGTGAATGGTGGTCGATGACCATCTATAATGATGTTTGCTTGATTGACAAGTGTGATGATAGCCAAGTGTGATACTGACGGGAGTGTTTTCTGTTACTTCATGCATCTAATCTTTTAGCCGTGGGCTAATTTTGGGTTTTGTTATACCCAGTGTTTTGGGAGTGTAAAGATATTTTTGTATGATATCTGTCCAATCAATTCATTTTACTATTTGAGTGAATACATCATTTTTTACTAATGAGTAAAACACGTCATTCTTTTCATTGTGTGAAATTACTGTGAATCGTTCACCTTTGTCCTTGTACTGTGTAAGGTCATTTATTTGTATTTATGTTTGTTGCATTATTAGGTTCGTGCAGATTATCTTAACTTGTCCAATATTTGGATCTTATACATGCCTGTATTAATCAATATTCTTTTTTCATTCAAGTCATCCATCAATAAACATTGTATTTGTATCAACATCAAAAGTATTCTGTTATAAATCCGAAATCCAACCCGGTTATCTTGTTACAACTCTATTACATGCTTTCCTGACTGTTAAAACATGTTTTCATTTTTACTAATAAATTCAGATAAACAAAGTTTCACTTCATCTGGTGGTATTTGCCACTTCACCTTTCAATCTCAGAATGGAGTGGCAATGTATACATAAATTAAGGTCATTTCAGTGTTGAAGCTGATATACTAAAGAAAGTGAGATATCTCTCTACATAATATTCTTTATATCTGCTTCTGTTTATTTGAATACATGTGTATTTCTATCTATCTATTTATCTGATTCCTATTTAAATTAGAAGCCAAATTAAGTTCTCTGAGAGCAGGATTAAATAATGTAGCATTTGTAATGAAAATGGTTTCAATAAAATTAACACAACCAAAATATAATATATTTCTATAAGTTAAGTTAATTAATTAACACAACCAAAATATAATATATTTCTATAAGTTAATTATATGCCAACAAAGCGACATAAAGATAGACAAAAAACAATACAGCAAACAAATCACTCACCTAGCTTACACAAACTAATAGCTGACCATTTCATGAAACAGGCTAAGTTAGTATTTTTATAACACAACCTTGTAAAAATTATCTCCAAACTTTTAAATTATGTAAATTTTACCTATTATACTCAAGTCTTATAAAAAAAGTTTTTTTACAATGATAAGATATAACTGACCTTATGCGAGACGATAGATCGCTCCGCCTACCAAATCATCTGACTTAACCTCCGACAAACATGCAGTATTTGGCAAAGAAATATGTTTCAGTTTAAGTGATAATGTTTATTTAATGTGATTTGTATTATTCTTAAAAATATAAAATTACAAAGTTGCATTAATTATACTGCAGTAGACATTTATATATGTAGTTCAAGATCGTACATTAATAACCTAAGTGTTTTATTTCAGTAATTAATAACAATCAATTGTAAAGCTGTTTAAGAACTTATTCATATGAAAGGAAACTTACTCCAAAAGATGCTGATGTATTTAGCATATAATCTTATCCTTGTTAATTTTATCTGACTTATGTTTATGCTGCCTTGGAAGTATGAATTAAAAATTAATAACAAAATAGTAAATAATTACTGTTTAGAAGTATAAAGTTGTACATAATAATTTTAAGGTCAGCTATGTTCGTCAGATGGAATTTTGATCAATGATATCTGTTGATGTAAACATGTAAATGCATGCTTAATATATCGGAAGATAATTATTTGAAACCTTTATTTTGTATTTCTTTATTACTAATTACATTTTTGAATCCCCATCCCTCCTTCAACCCAATGAGAAAGTAAAGCGTCACTTTAGTGTCTGAAAGATTGAGACGATAAATCATTAATTTTGGGACAATCCAACATTAAAGTGTAAATTTTCAAACTTTAAAATAAAATGCAGCCTTGGGTTCAGTGCCTCCTATACAAGAATAAATAATATATATCAAAGTCCAAAAGTTAGGGGGTTTCCCACCTATATTCTTGAAACATTAATTTTTACATATATATTTTTCAATTTCAATTTCTTTTTTTTAAGCTATCAACGAGACATACTTTTATGCAAACAAACACGTTGTAATTGCCATCAATTGTGTCTTTATTCAGCTGATCGTACACATGACAAGTCGTTATCCATCAAAGTTTCGCCTATGTTTAGGGAAAGGAACACCTCTAGTACATTAAATTCCTAGATTTAGACAATATGGATATTGACTGTCAGAATTACAAGACTTCTTTTCATCATTATTGATTGAGAAATCAACAAATCATTGCAAAATTTGTAAATACTTATCATAATCAATTCATTATTGCTACAAGCAGCTTGTCGGAGGAAAATGGCAGACTTAAGCAATGCCTGGAGGTGTGTCTAATTTATGCTCGCTGATTGGTTAATTGATCTAGCGTGATTGACAAGTGGCGATAGTTCAATCAGCATGCATTGATCCTGCTCATGAATAAATTCATCTAAGTTGGTAGAAACTAATTTACCAAATGAAGTCAAAATTTGATGAGAACAAGCTCAGCAAGTCAGATAAAAAAAAACATCAAACTGAAATGCACAGATCACAATATTACTACAGAATCTGTCAAAGACAATGATCATTTAAGCTTATTTTGTCAAGTTGAAGCAACATCCAATAAAATTTGGTTTCCAGTGATAACAAGCTCAGCCAATCAGACAGATTACCTCATACATATGTGAATGTCTTGCTCATAATCCAACTATAAATCCTATATCCTCATGATGTAAGAGTATCTGACTAGTCTGAACAAACTATAAGACTTTCTGACAAGTATGAACAAACTACATCACTCCCTTGATAACTCGCGAACCCGCTTATAACGCGGGCTCAAGCGTGGATCCCAGTTTTTAAAACCAGAAATTACCCCAAAAATAGATCCCTATTTTATGAACTTTATGGAAATCACGATCAAAATTAGCTACAAAAACTTTGATATCTCGCTTGTTTTATTGTCGAAAACGGTAGATAGGACCTGGAAATTTTAATCAACATTATGAAATACCAAATTTAAAAATAAGGCATACAATTTTTTTTACATTTTCTTTCCAAGTGACATTCCTAGCACACCGCAATTAATGATATGTAAGGAAATTTCAATCAATGAAAATGTCACTTACGCCAAGTGGAGGCAGTACTTTAATAAATAATACAAATTAAATAATTTTTTTAATCAATTGAAATTTGTGTTCTAGTTCTATCTTCAAGTTCCTTTTAAGTGTAATTATCATAAATGCAATGTGTCCTCTTTTAATTAAACATACAATGTGTCAATCTACCGTAACAGCTATGTCCGCGAGCATTTCTCTGAGAACCTATTTAGGTGCTGACCGTGTTTTGATAACTGACTTGCAGAAGTATTTGTTGCATTGTTGCACTGAATTAAAAGCTGGCCTCCTTTGTTTTATCACGTTAATTATGTCTTTTGAATCAAATAATGGAGATGAAAGAAAAGTTAAAAGGCATGAAAATCCTACAAACTTAAAATCTAGCTGCCCCAGTCGTATGTCGGGTGAACTCACTTCAGTTGATCAACTGAACACTGTTATAAATGTTATTGTGTATGTAACATAAACTACCTTAAATTAAATGACTCATTGGTAACTGTGATCAAAGAAAGCACGGAAACCAAGCGAAAAGAATACTATACTTTGTAAAATAAAGAACTTGGTTTCACAGATACTGACCGTTGTGGGCAAGCGAGTTTCAGAGAATTCTTGAACTGGCACTTTGAGATATCCTCAAGAATGATAAAAAGTTTCATTATTACTTCCAATGAAATCACGATATCAATACCGTACTAATTGAACAGCACAAAAATTGAGATTCGACATAGACGATTGTCTCACGAAAATTTCGCTTGCTTTTTGAACAAAAGGAATCTTGTCTGCTGGTGTATCAACAGTTAGTCTAGTTCCCTGCTCTTTTCACTCCCAATTTGGTAGGATACAATGCCATACCACTCCGGGAACCAGACTCATCAAGAAAACAAAAAGTAGTGACGTAATACACACATGTTTGCGTGTAAACGTAATGGTTGTTGAAACCAGTTGGAACTATCTTTCACATGTTGGACATTTTGAAAATAAATGTTATTTAAACAGAATAACGAACAACTTCATTAGAAAAAGTGCATTATTAAAAATTATTATCGATGTGAATGTAAAATGAGGATTCAGTCATTAAACAGCGAAGTTCCCTAACCCCGACACCCCCCACCCGCCGCTGTTTTCTCGATGTCCAAGCGATTTTTTTCAATTTTTGGAGGTTCCTCAGTAACTCGCGCCCTCGCTTATAGCGCGGTCTATGTTTGTGGACCCCGTTGTGCGCGAGTTATCAAGGGAATGGTGTATAAGACTTCTGACACAAGTCTGAACAAACTATAAGACTTTATGACAAGTCTGAACAAACTATAAGACTTTTTGACAAGTCTTATCAAACTTAAGACTTTTTGACAAGTCTGATCAAACTAAAATACTTTCTAACAAGTCTGATCAAACTAATCTCTTATCAAAACAGTTTACTAGAGTGCTGACAAACTCAGTCAGTCAGATGCAAAAAAATCACCTATTATGCAGTGATCTTACTCATAATCAAACTCACCTGAGATCTTTATAATACAAGTGTATTGTTATCTATATTTAATTTGTATTATTTGCTGGCTTTTCTTAATGACTGTATGTTATGCATATCTTTTGTACCTGACCTTGTCCAAGATGAAGTTTATGCTGTTCCTGACCAGTGACATTGATTTTGTAAACAACATAATACATAGCTATTACTTCTATCAGAGGATAAGTTAAATATTCAGATCGTCATATTTGGAGGTATTCATGTTTAGTTGAATCTGAGTCGAGGATGTAGTTTTTCACTTGGAAATTCCTAAACTTGTTGATGACAACACTATGCACAGTGACAACAACAAGAGGATGAAGCTTGAAAATTTTAAATTGCCCAACTGGCAGCCTTAATTAAAACAAACTACCACCTGAAATTTTTATCATCTTTTGTGATTTCGGCCAACATTAGGTCTTTCATTACCTGTATATGAGGTTGATTGGCATCAATGTGAACACCAGGGTTCTTCTGTAATGTGCTCTTATTGGCATTCTGCCCCATGACAGGTATGGAGTTGAGATGGAGAGCAGCTGATATGCTCTGCAGAATATTCTCTGTTGTGAGGTCAGGACCAATGCCTGTAAAAAGATGTGCACAGTCAAAAGAAATAATTACTCCTAAGGATACCACCCCACCCCTACCTGAAATGTGTCCATATAAAATGAATGCTCCTGTCAATATGATGAAATAAAGAGTTAAATCCAATGTCAAAAAGGGCAATAACTCCATTAAAATTGCAACAGAAAGATATGAGAACTGAACTTGACCATTGTCTTTTACTGTAATGTCTCATTATCAAACTTCATTTCAATCCATGAAGTCCTTCAGAAGTTTCTGTGAAACACTAAATTTACAACAGACATGATGGGTCCTGACATGATGGATGACATGAATAACACCATATAACTCCATACAGCGGATAAGGGCATAAAAATAACTTATTTGTAGTGAAATGTCCTATGCAGAAATCCATTTTACTGAATAACTTGATCATACTCTATTAGCAGCAAAACTGCATTTTATTCATTCTAATGCTCAGTCTCTACTATCTGAAACCAGCTGTCCCACAGTAATTAAAGACATAAGGCCCAAATGGACCTGAAATTATTCAACTGCCTACAAGTCGAATCAAGCAGTAAATAATGTCCACAATTCAGCATCTGAAAATGTAGTTTTAGGTTACACGTGAATCACGATATAATTCATTAGTATGTACCCCGAAGCATAAATTTAACAAAACATGCTATCTGGAAGATATAGTAAACCTACCTTGAATTCACTACCTTTAATGGGGTACCAATTTTCATAACCAGGATTTAAAAGGTCCAATGAACAATGACCTTTCAGAGGAAACAGAAGGACCTCTGCCCAATCATGCATCAGAGTGCTCACAAATATATCAGCTTTTTGCAAAACCACAAAATTAAATAAATTCACAAAATGTTTTTAATCTTCTTTACAGGATTGTCACATAGCTCATGTGACAGAGTGGCCAAGTGGATAAAACTCCTGATTCAGTATTGAGAGGCCAAATTCCTGAGCTCTCAATCTTGTTGTCTTAATATATTTAACCTTCTTAACTTCCATCAACTCTACTGTAAAGAATCACAATGACCTGCTACGAGGTTCATCTGTCATTATGTGACATCTCACACAAGGCATGTCATGATCTCTGAATTGACTCATGCCTGGGAAACTGGGATTATATCTGGATTTAACAGCAAGGAAATAGGGATTAGTTCTGGAATTTAGAGCTAATGCAATAGTGGTCTCCTTAAGATATTAGGGGCTGTAAAATCAGAAAATATTTGTGAGGATAACATTCTTTGGTTTGGGAGTAAACTGATCATAGGATCAAACTATTTACCTAATCATCCTATCACAAAAAACTTTTTTCCCAGTGAATGTAATTGTGGATATTTGTCACCCACAACCCACCAACCCTGAAATTAAATCCACCAAAAACATTTCTGATTTTATAGCATTTATGCTACTTCAAATGCAACATATTGTTATGTTTACCTTGCACATTTCTTGGCAGTTCTAGGGACTGAATGATGTCCTCCATATTGTCACGAGCATGCAAACCCTGCAGTCGTTTCTCCCAGAATAACTGCAAGAATAAAACAGAAATTTTTCTCTTCTTTTTTCCTTTAAAATTTAAAGATGTCTAATATGAAAATTTATGAAACAAAAGTACCACAAATGACACACAATATGCCCATCTCATGACCACTCAATACTAACAGTCTTGAGCTGAGCTAGGTCTGGAACATGTATGATACAGAGCAACTTTTATTACCACTCAGAAATTTCTTAATTGCAATGTTCCTGATTTGTGAAAAGAAGCCTTTCGCATCCTTTTCTCACCATTTTTTAAGGGTGTTTTTGTCCTGGTAAAGTTCTCACCGTTTCATTTTAAAATACATCTCCTATCCATGCCTGAGAATTTGAATCTCTCTTTTTATCTATACAAGTTTGTATAGGTTTAACAGCAAATGGATATAAAAATATTCATATGCACGTTTTTGTTATCAGGACCACTCCCTACCTCCATATTAGTTGCATAAGCTCATTTCACTTTGATAAAAGCTAGGTCATGACTCCCAAGATCTGTGGGTAGAAGGATGGCAGTGTGGCAATTACCATAAGAAGACTGTAACAACAACAAAACATATAACCTGCCAGTTTGTACTTCACAGAACAGTAGTGGCATACATGAAGCAGCATAGATATCTATGTAGTGTTTGGTAGTAATTTGAAAAAAATACATTTACTAAGCTGGCTTCATTGAAATTAAAAATAAATAGTGACAGCTACTGACACTCAGGAAAAAGCTGCAACCCAATCATGAAAGGATATGATTTGCCAAATTATGACACTTCTAATGTTATGAAATAGCTTCATCAACATTTTCCTTTACATAAGCTTCACTTGTCAATGTTAATTCATTAAATTTTTATATGTGAAAAGATCAGTTTCTTAATTATTTCACTTTTTATCTGGTGATGCATTTTTAAAATCAAAATTTAAATAATTTTTTGTCTGTGGATCACAAAGATGCATATCATAATTATACTTAAAAAGATATTGACATTTGGTTTACACAATGGTGTAGAAATTACACAAAATTTATGTATACAGTACAAATTTATGTCAAACAGAATCAATATGAATTCTTTATTAAAGTGTTTTATTCCACTCTGCTAATGACTAAGCCATTATAGTTTATCTATATCACAAGTTCACCTTCATTCCAGTGCTAAAACTGTCAAAATCTGCACCACCAATCTGTATTCAAACACTCACAGCAAGAAAACAAGCCCTGAAGTCAAGGACTTTTTTGCCTTAATACACGGAAAAAATTACTATTTAACAATATGTGTTTTTTTTATTTATCTGGAAGAGTTTCTGAAAAAAAATATTAAAGCATTAAAATGACTTCCTGCTGACTTTTATGTATTTTACAGTTAATTTTCAACAATTTAAAAATGTGTATAAACAGTTTCAATACTTGCAAAATGCAAGATGTATGGATTCGCAAAACTTGAAAAATTCTGGAGATGTCATTACAAGGAAAAGACAGACGTATAAAGACTAGATTATTATCTACTTTTGAGGAAATAGAAATTGGAAGCCCATGTATGTAACAAAATTTGAGTTAATCTCTCATTTGCGAACAATCCTTTCATAAATGATGATAATCATAGTTTTCATTATTATTATTACTGAAAATATATTTCATTGATAACAGGAATTTATTACAAGTAATATCTGGCATTAATTCATTATATTGATTTAATATTAAGGATATTCATGTTTGGAAAATCAATGTTAACTGCACTGCCTGCAAGATATTATCATTACATTATTGCACCATCAATATAACATCACTGTTTATCTCTATGTGCCACAGCACTATCAACAGTGGAAAAGACTGGATGTAATATGATGTGGTGATGACTTCTGTCCCTTACTGAACAATACAAATTAAGAGCTTCTGTACAGGAACAATGGCAGGAACAGTGATGTGAAAGAAAATAATAGTCAACAAAGAGTAAAGGACACCACTGGAAACCGTTAGCAATTTATAACCTGCCATAAATTCACTTGCAAGCAATGTTGAAATTCCAGTACGAGCTTAATAACTATGTAATAGCAGAAAAAAAAATCTCTCATCATACACTTTTCCTGATGCATATGATAAAGCAATCTGACAATATTCAGCCTAAGCACATTTAATCAGTTTTTAAATTTTTAATCAGCTGTTGGTTTATGGACAATTGATGGACTGCCAGCTGTTGGTTTATGGACAATTGATGGACTGCCAGCTGCTGGTTTATGGACAACTGATGGACTGCCAGCTGCTGGTTTATGGACAACTGATGGACTGACAGCTGTTGTTTTAGGGACAACTGATGAACTATCAGGGAAAACTCTGCCTCCTCATTAGCATAACAATTATTCTAAAAATCAATGTCTTATTTACCATATTAACTTTCCCAAAAAAATACAATGAAATTACAGAACATATGGAAAATTGAACAAGAAATTTTGAAGTTATGACAGTCTGATTCAATGTGTGGTATAGTAGGAATCATTAAGGTCTCAGCTTTTCTGATATGCCAGATGACAAGCCTTCAACCTGGCTGTTGTTATACCACACTCACAACTAGCCACTCTGACATGCCAGATGACAAGCTTTCAGCCTGGCTGTTGCTATGCCATTCCAGGCCTGCCAACCCTGACGAGTCCGTCTCAGTAAGGCAATTTATATTTTTCCATAAGATTGACCAGTTTTCAGTTTTCCATAAGATTGACCAGTTTTCAGTAAGGTATAACAAAATATCATAAACTGCTATTGTAAAGCTGGAAAATGTAATTAAAAGTTTGGTATTTGAAACATACAGTGATGATAAACATTATGTTCAATGTTTCTAAAGTATGCAAAGACTTTATTCATCACTAGTACAGCTGCAGAAACTTTAGTTCCAAACCCTATGCAGCTCAATGACTTGTTGCTATCTCTCAACTTGACATAATTCTTGGAAATTCTCTTTTGAATTTTACTCACGATGATGGCAATCATATCTCCCACCACGAGTCATACTCAAATTGGTACATGCTGTCCAATAAATGTAATTGTGTCTCTTCCAGCTTTTATTCACAAAAATCTGAATATTCCTTTTTTATTTTTCTGTGTTGATTATTAACACTTTTCAAGAGGTTTATTTTCCCTTTCGTCTTAAACATGCATCGCTTGCTGGATGCCATTTGTAAAAAATTCTATAATCAACAGTTTGATCATGCAGATGCTTTGCAAAAACAAAGAGGTGCAGTTCAAAGCATTTGGTGTGCTCCTGTAAAGTTAGTCTGGTTCCCTGACTAATTTCACTAATTCTAATATGAAACCTGCATCCAAATCAAACACGGATGAACCAATTATCTGGATTTTTTGGCAACAATAATTTTCCCATAGTTTTTGCTTTTATGCCATAAGTCCATATTTTAAGGGTAATTTTCGTAAGACTTCCAGCAAAATCGAAAGGTTTGGCAGGTCTGCCATTCCCATAGAGTTGTTCTCACATGCCAGACAACAAGCCTTCAGTCTGGCTGTTGTTATGCCACACTCACACAGAGCTGCTGACATCTCAGATAACAAGCCTTCAGCCTGGTTGCTGTTATGCCACTCACACAAAGCTGTTCTCTGACATACCAGATGACAAACCTTCAGCCTGGCTATTGTTTGGCCATGCTCACACTGAGCTGTTCTGACGTGCCAGATGACAAACTTTCAGCACAGCCATTTATATGCTACACTCTTACCTAGCCATCCAATGTACCTGTCAGAAGGTCATTGTTAGTTGCAATGTATTAACGTTCTGAATGACAGATTGAAGGAATTGACATTCCATCAATTGGTGAAAGGGTAACTTTTCTTAAACTGTATTTTTCTATGTGATGTTATTACTTATGCAATGGTTACTGATCAGCTGATATACATGGTACCCAGAGAAGGCAGTTTTTAAAAAAATATATGCCATGGTATGTTGATTTCACAGAGTTCATATTAAAATGATAAGAAAATTCTAAACGGCATCTATGGGTGAGTACCCAAATTAAAGGTGCCTTCCCTGGGTCCAATGTATGTTTTACTGGAATGGACCTGACGTAGTTCTTTTGACTGAACCTAATTTTAGACACAGTGAAAAAAAAGGTTTTCCTTTCAACATTGATAATTAATTTCAGAGATAGAAAGAGAGAACTGATGACATCTCAACCACTGTAACATTCACCCCATCTGTGACAACAAAGAACTGAATTAAGATAAGAACCTGTTTAGGTTGGTCCTGATTTCCATGTTTGATGTCGGTTTTTGTCTTGCTCTCTGGTCTGTTCCGTATTACAGTCACTGGCTGTTTAAAGATGGATGCTGTTTGTCTGATTGGTAGAACAAGACTTGAATCATGGCGCATTCCTTGCAAAGAGGAAAAATTTAGATGCATCAATTAACACTGACATGGACCCAAAAAATACATCAATCAATTGCACATCACTATACACAGTCCTTTCAAACAACATCAAAAGAGTTTGGCATCAGATATTCAAAACTGTATCTTTTTCACAAATGTTCTCAAAATGGTTTTTCATTCACGTACTGTATTGTTAAACAGTATGAAAAAGCAAATTTTTAAGTAAATTACAATTCTCAGAGAATACTTACCCAATCTCATTACGTAAGGAATATCAGCCTGCTACCTCACCAAATCCAGCACTACTAAAAGAAGAAAATCGTCTTATCTTGTCTATGTCAAATACACAAAGGACAGTAACTCTTGACCATTACCTCCACTTGGCACTGCCAGTTGTCACTAATTTTTAGCTGAGCAATATGCTAACAAGGATGCTCGAGTGACAGAGTGGTTGGGCGGGCTTATAAGTAATGTGATTGGGTAAGTATTCTCAAAGAAAGATAATTTACTTAAAAGTTTGCTTTCTCCTTCAAATATGTTCCCCAATCACATTACATTAAGAGAATAAGTAACAGGAGGAGGGGATGCTTAGCATCTGACCCCTACCTCAGGTATCGTTCTAGAAAAGAATAGCTGGATTCACTATGCGAATGATATAATTATGTAAGTAACACAGCCTGTGGTCCCTTGACTGTGACTCTTATTAACGATTAAAAAAATGATGTTGAAATCTTCTTACCCACAAAATTTCACTGGCGAATCGAGTGAAGCTAACAGGCTGTGTTCATTGATTTAGTTGGGTCTGGTGGCCATCTGTGCTGCTGCCACTAGCCCGACCAGATTCAAGGTTTGCCTCTGCGATGATAAATCTCAGAGATAAAACTCAAGAAGGTTGACTCTGCATGCCAGCCAACAGCCTCCACTATATCTCAAACTGAAACATTACATTTGAATGCGAGGTTCACAGAGATGGCTTGAACCTCATATGCAGTAATCTTCATGAGGTGGCTCTGGTCTTGTGAGATCCCAGAGTACACTGAGCATATAAACCACAAAGTGAGGGCTTGATAGGTGATATCCTGTTTCCCAGTTTTCACCAGGTGGAAGAGGCATTTATGCTTGCCATGACTTGTCACCAAACCATCCGATCTGAACTGAAGATGCACCACTT
Organism: Megalonaias nervosa; assembly: GCA_016617855.1. Taxonomy (NCBI): domain Eukaryota; kingdom Metazoa; phylum Mollusca; class Bivalvia; order Unionida; family Unionidae; genus Megalonaias; species Megalonaias nervosa. The sequence continues at coordinate 44,941 of JAECUM010016396.1, forward strand.
TCACTTGTAAGCTTTCAGAGCGGAAGGCCTTCTTGCCCTCAAGATTCACTCCACAAGTTTAAGTTTTTTGTCTTGCAGGGTTATCCAGATAAGAGCAAAGTGTGAAAGAAAACAGTCCAGACAGTGATGGAACACCCCTGACTGTGGTTGCCTTAAGAGATTCAGGTTGGCTGGGATCTTCCTGGGCAGATCTATTGCAAGATCAAGTAGAGCAGCATCAGTGACCCAGAGGGGCTATCTGAGAGGGGTTATCAGAATCATCTTGCAATTCTGAACAAGCAACTTCTGGATTATTTTTGGTAACAGGACTGTAAAAAACCATTCCGTGTGAACTACTTGACCATTCCTGGAAAGAGTGTTGGCCAAGACACTGAGTCTGCTGGGAATGTGTCTAATTTGTACATTGATATGGAGATTGTCACACCAACACTGAAAATGCCAAATCAGAACAAAGTGATTTGGTGCCTCTAATTGAGGAGATAGGACACCTTGACTGAATTGTTGGACATAATGAAAACTGAAAATGAAAGTCTTTGATGACAACCCCCATTTAGAGGATTTTGATGTGCACTGGTCGATCCCTAGCTCCCACATGCCACTGATCGAAGTGAAGTCTGGCAAAAGGTGGGCAATGAATCAAATCTCATGTGTGATAATGACTGCTTGATCGAGGGGACTTGAAAATGGGTGCTACTGTGCCGTCATCTGTAAGGGGCACATAAAAAGACAGCCAAGCAGGATCAGGTCAGCTACAGCACTGAATAAACCCTTAAGTTGCAAGAACTCTCTCACTGAAATCCAAAATCTGTTGGGAACAGACTCAACAAATTTGACAATTCTGATTATGCGAACATGAGGAAGCTGCACCAGATTCCAGTTGGTTAAGAACTCCACACCCAAATGGACAAAGTTCTGGGATGGTTAGAGGTCTGATTTTTCCCAGTTCACTGAAAAGTCAAGATAATCTAATAGAAAGAGATCATTCCTGCCTTGGAGTAGGATAGAACTTACCATGTGTTTCTGGTGGATGTTGTCCAGGCATGCTACTGTCATTGTTGATGATGTCAACCTGAACAAGGAGATGACATAATCCATAATCTGGTTAAAAGAACTAAACAGGATAAACAGTGTCACGGCAAGTGAAACAGAAGCATGTGTGATACGGGGTGGATAGAGACATGAAAGTATGTGTTGGTCTCGTTGGGAGAGTATGTCAGTACTTATGGTTTGGAGGCTTGAAGGCAGAGAAAATCTGTTTCTTCCTGCCTCTGTATGATTACTTCCTTTGATGGTTAGGCTGTGGTCTCCTGGCATTAGGTTGCAATCAGTATTGGTGTATATCTGACTGAGGAAATCCCCTTTTTCGAGGCTGCTGAACATCCCTATGCACTAGTGGGGATTGAGAGGGTCCAAACACTTGTGTGTGGGGAATGGCGAGTTGGAGGGGCAGTTCTTGAACTGCCTGCCTCTGAACTTCTTATCTTTGTCCTCCAAAAAGCAATGGAGCCCAAATGGGGTCGTCTATAAAGCAAGAGTATGGTGCCGTTTAAACAACATTAAACCGCAGAAATGCATCCTGTTCGATAATTCTAAATTGGCAGAAGACGTCAAGGCACTGGCTACAGTATGGTCGGCTGCTCAGTGGGCTACACGGTTAAGGACCACAGCAATCCTGGCTGTCGTGTCCCAGACATGGCTATTGCTGGATTGTTCAGCGAGCCAAAACACTGTCAATGAGGCAAAATCTAACATAAGAGGACGTTGCCACGATGTTCCAAACCAGCTTAGACGGCATCTCTCCCTTCCCCCCAAAATCAACTGATGCCTTGACTTTGTAATCCTGGGTAGTGGGGAGCATTCCAAAATGGCCAACACCCAATAGATATCCGAGATGGTGGCTTGAAAGCTGAATTCAGTCTGCTCCATAGTCGGAACTGAATAAGATGGGTTTGCCGGCATCTCGTTGCACTATCTGTGTGCTGGGTCCTCCTCTGGGTCAGCTTGTAGCTCTGCACAAGTCATGCCAGGTGGCATCAATGACTCTGGCCAGTCATATCTGGCAATGACACTAGCTCTCTCTTGATTGTAGGCAGTGAGTAATCGAAAATCTGACATAGTTGGCACTGATGACTGGTGTGAATGGTATGTGGTTGGCCCAGGTGCTGGTAATATATAAGACGGTCAGGCAATCACTGGTAAAGGGCACTCTGAAGGCACTGTTGAACGGACAGATTTCTCATTGAAATCTTCCATATAGTAGTGATAAGGAGATATGATGCCGATGGCACAGCTTGACAGACAGATCTATCACTAAGATCCCCATATAAACTATTTGGCTCAACCATTGCAACAATAAGGTCCCGATGCTTGGACTGATGGACTGCCAGTGTCAGCTGGGCAGCTGGTAACAGTACAGCAGTATTATGAGTTGGATCCAATGGATCCAGCATGAAACCCATGTGCCCTGACTTACAGGTCCTGAAATCAAAGGAGAACTCTCATAATGATTCTTCTGTGGAAACAAAAGGATGCCTTCCCAATCCACAAATTTAAGTACCAACAAAAATGACATTCTTCAGTAAAACACAAAAAATTTATATCCACAAAAAATACATGAAGAAAAATTATTTTTTTAAAACATTTGGTGTATCAAAAAAGCCTGTAACAAATTTGCTTCTCCGATGAATTGCAATAAAATTGGGAACAACTGAAGTTTTTTTTATGCTTTGTTTCTCAAAATAAACATCCATCTTTTTTCAAGAAAAAATTATTCCCCTGATCTGAATCAATGATAACTCTAGAATGTATGCATATTCATATAACAAATCAGTGACATAATACACAATGTTTTCACGATGTACAGTGAAACATGTTGGAAGTCCTGTGTTGAACAATCTTTAAAGAATAATTATCTTCAAAATATGGTAATTTCAAAAGAAAAGCAAGTAACTTCATTAAGAAAAGGATATTTATTCCCAACATGATCATAAAACAAGTAATCAACTACCCCCATCTTCTCAATGTCAATCTCCATCCCTTTCTTAATTTTTCTGAGGTACCTTGGCAACTCACTTGCTGCATTGTGCAGTGGTCTGTGTTTGAACCCTGCTGTCTGTGAGTTATTGAAGGGGAGGTGTATTTTGCTTATGATACACATTCAGACAACATTTTTGTCAAAGGGAGATACAGTGGAAAGGATGCAAAATCTTGTTTTAGTTTTAAAATTTTTGACATGAAAACCTTTTTAATCTTGAGATAAAGACATGACTCCTTTAAGGAAAATTCAAAATTTATTGTATTTTAATCCTTGATGGATGCTTAATGTTCCTTGAATGTTATCAACCAAGCAAACAGAAAATTATTAAAAAAATCTCAATTAAGGCAAGATTTTCAGAATTTTAGCAAAATCAGGTGCATGTACTGGCTACTTCCTTAGACAAAGAATCCAGGACTTCCAGCAGGTTTTGTTGTTAAATTGTAAGTACTGGCACAAGTTGTAAGTGTAATTACTAGCTCAAGTTAATTGCATGCTATGCAGCCTTTAATTGCTTTTTACATAAAAAAAAGAAACAAGAATTTCCCTGAAGCATGCTTGAAATATAAAGCAAGATTTTTTTTATATCTTTTAAATTTTGGAAAAATGACACTATCAGCTTTACATACATTGGATGGCACTTAACTGTTCACATTGTAAATTGAACTACAATTTTCAAGATTTGCTCCTCAGTGATATGAACACTGTGTCAATAATTTGCTATTAAAGAAAACTTTCACAAGACTGGCTGTCTTGCTGAAATCACAGCAATGTTAGGTTCTTTAAAATTAAACTATTTCCAGTATTACAGTTACGTCCCATCACCAGTGGAGACAATTACAAACCAACCTCTGGCAAAGTCAAAAGCAGATCCTTTGTGGCGCTTACTTTTTCTCAAAGCACTACTTATAATTCTCCCACTTCGGAAGTCGAATGCACTCAAATCAAATGAATCTCCCAAGATTCGGGCCAACATGGGCTTGCTCCTTATTTTTCTGCCATCAGGACTGGATGAAAAAAAATTTTTTTTTATAATAAACATTTGTCATTGTAAACAAACTAAATTTTTGTGTCCATATATAAATTAAATATATCATCCTCATGCTTCAGCAGTGGCTGGTGGTTGGAAGGTGGTATTTTCATACCCTCTATCTCTGTTAGTCCAGCTGTCCTTAATCACATTCCCTAAACAACTGACTGAAAATTCATCAAACAGCATTGTTTTAATCTCTACCATCAGATCAGCACTTGGGAAAGATATATTACTCCAAACAAATGTACCTTGATACTCAATAACCTACTTATTTTGCTGTGACAGCTACAAAACTGCATAGGAAACCAAACAAACTTCGTACATATGTTGCATATGTGATGACTTTCAACATCAGGGTTATAATTTAGAGGCCTCTCCCATGGGATTTTTGATAGTGAGTCAAAGATCAAAATATCAAGAATTTACAATAATCTGTGATGAAAACTTCAAAGGAATAGTTTATTTTACTATTTGAATATTCATAGCCTGCATTCAGTTCATATTTATTTTTTTGTCATGTCAACATTAAATATTTACTAGATAAGGGTCTCTCATAGGCAGCTGGAATTGACTTGTATGTAATGAATTTGGGTTACAAGTCAATAAATGGAACAGAAGCTTGTCTACGCTATTGTTACATATGTAATTTAATTACCTGTGTGTTAGTTTTAAATTTTTTATTTTATTTTTATTTCATTACATGTTATTGTAATGATAACTTCATTCACTGGAATTGACATTTTTCCAGAAAATTCAGTTCAGTTCTTCTTAGCCTGATTAAAACGCAGTAGTGTTGCTACATTGTATTTTTAGCTGACCTAGTTCCTGACCTTCATTCAGAATTGGTAAACACAGAGTGAAAATCATTGGTCATAATCAAGGTCATACTTGGCATGCATGTTAGTTTGAATAAACAACTTTGTTTAAAAATTCATTTCCAGTGTGGGAATCATTGATTTTTAGCTAAGGCTATACTTGAGTATGTGATAATTGACTTGTAGGTTTTTTTTGCATCACTCAGACTAAGTGATCACGTGACCCCATCACGTGGGTCTGAATTACGTTTTAGCTGGGGCTAAAACTGAAGTTTTATAGTGAAATAGTCAGTTGTATTTCATACCTTCGGAGCTCAAAGGTATTTTGTGTTGTGACCAGTTTAAGTTGAATTTTTTATTTAAAATAATTTATTCACTCTGGAAAATACTCTTCTTTATCAGAATTCTTGGACAAAGACATTTATTGGAAATTATTCAGAATTCTAAAGCTGGAATATTATTCTTGATTCATAAAATCCAACAAGGATCTGTTGACACAACAGCACAAAACAGGATATAGAAGATGTCATCGCCTTCCATCTTGGAACTTCATCAGGATTTGAGCCTTGATTCATTTAGAACTTTTTAGTGATAGGACTTATATCATTAATTCTAGGATTAATTTTGGATTAGATTCACAAACCGTAAGTCCTTTTTCATATTTTTACCTTGTTTTCTAGGGAAATAAATTATTTTTGTTAAATTTTACAAAGCTTGTTGGCTTCACTCTTTTCTTTGTCACATTGTACGAGCCTAGACACGTAACAGCTATGACAAGATGATCAAAGGTATTGCATTCATCAGATGATATGTAAATGCTTTAATGATAAGCCTAACCCTTGCACTGATGGGTAATTTAGACTCGGATATCATCTAAGCATGAATTATTAAAATTATTGCAGAAAAATCAACCATTTTTAGGCACTTACCAGTATTTCTCTCAGTTCTTGAGTTACAGTCATCTAAAGGGGCTTTTTAGCAATCCCTACAGAATATTTCCACATAAAATCTGATGTTTTACAACTACAAATCCACTGGAATAGTGCTAACTCACATCACCATTCTAATGGCCTACATTGGCAGAGAAGTGGCTGTTCATTCAATACAGAAGAACTAATTCATATTCATGTACACTTATTTGAAATGGTCAATTTGATAATCTGAATATAGTCTGTGGATTTGTCATGTGATTATTATCATGTAAAACTGATCTCAAGTAAACAACATTAAATAAAAGGCAAAGACACACAAATAGAACCAGGATGAGGTTCAAAAGTTCATTTCTGGAACATTCAAGTTGTCAGCAAGATGAGGTCTGTTACTAAATTTACAACAACAAAAAAAAAGAATATTGGAATCATCAGGTACACTAGGTATTTCCAAAGGGGAATACCAACGTCCCATACTCAGAATAAGATAAACATGTTAACATTAATAATAATCTTAATACTTAAAACCACAATTATAGGAAACAAATTAGCTATGTATTCTGTTGTTTAAAAAAAAGAAATCTTACAGGTCAGGTACAACATGAACTTTATTTTGGACAAGGTGAACTTTATTTTGGACAAGGTGAAGTCCAAAAAACAATTATACATAACATGTAATCATGGGAAAAAACAAAAACAACAGAAATATACTTAACACATAGCTTTCTAAAGAGTTCAAAAAACATATACAGGTAACATAATTAATTATTTTATTATTTCCCCACATTTGGCATATATTGTACAGGCATGAATTTATAGTGTGTTTCCACCCTTGCTAAAGTTTGTGAAGAAGATAAATATTTATCATGATTTATTTCAAGTTCATGGCTTGTTTACATGCCATAACTTCCGAAAGTCAGCACCTAAGCTCCTAATCTAATTGGCTGGTTATAACATGTTGCCATTTTAGAAAGTGCTAAGGAAAGAATGAAGATTTTGACAACTTTAAATGTACGTCATTTGCATGTCTATCCTCAGTAAAAGTTAACTTGCTGTGAAGATACACATTTAAACTGAACAGATATTAGTCTGATGTTATTGAGTGAAGGCAATATATTGATAAAAGTTTGGTGAATTGATATAACTGTGTTATGCCTTGCCAGGATTTGTATAATTTTGTCTTATGGTCACTTGAACACACCAGAAGCTAGTATGGAACATGGTCTAGGCAAGTTTCCTCCCTTCTTTCCGTTTAACATATAAAGCCTAACCCCGTACCCTCAAGTATCAACCCCTTCCATTACAGCTCAAATCCCTGCTCCTGAAACAAGTCCTTCAATGTAAGATGTTGAAATTTAGGATTGTGATGCTTATAACTATCAGGGTCATATACTGCAAGACTATATCATCCCATCCCATTCTGACAGTACATTGTTTTGATGCTGTGTCATAAACTCCCAGTTCTTGAGAGAATGCATCTCTCAATGGCATCATATTTGTTTGCAAGGGTTCACACTGATTCACAATGACATAATTTTATTTTTTAAGATCCTATTATCAGTTGTGAATTGAAGCAAAAATTCATCCTTTGTTAAAAACCCTGTTTCACTAATTCTCTTTTTTCCGAATCATTAATTCATCATGAAAGTCATTACCAACTACTCTGATGGGGCAAATCAACTTTATGCCTAATAGATATCCTGACAGCTACTCAGGGTGCAAGGGACTATTGGTATTTCACTGGATACACACTGTGCAGTGACTACATGAGATGTACATGCCTCGCCTCAATTTCAAGAAGAACACAAGCTGGAAAGACCAAATTCACAAATATATATATATATATATATATATATATATATATATATATGCTGGCAGAATTTGCATGCCTTTTAAATTTTTTATTTCTTCTATTTCCTTCATTAAAATTAGTTTGCTCTCATCAATGGATGCAAAAATTACGATAGCTGATTATGCATGCTGGAGGTATTTTAATTATTACTGCATTTATATATGTGCATCTGGCTGCTCAAGCATAATCTTTCACCATAATTTTTTCACTTTAAAGTCAGTCAATAGCAGAATACCCATGATCTTGGCCAAGTATGATTATAAAACAAGTATTCAGCCATTACCAGCACTGCTACACCCTTTTTGGTCTTCTCTATGTTTAGCAGAGATGGCACCCTTCTTCATTTTTCTGAGGTCCCTTTGTAACCTGTCCCCTTGCTTACAGTACTATGTTTTTGGACTTGGCTGTGCATTAGTTATCAAGGGTGAGGTGTATGCTATTGACATTGCTGCACCATATGTTGCAGATCTTATGTACAACAGTGTAATGGGCACCATACTTCCTCCAGACAGGATCTTACACTATAAGACATTTATGCAGATTTCTCGTCCCCTTCACCAGAGTCAATGCATACAACAAATCCTTTCCCATCAGGAATCCACCTGTGGAACTCCTTACCAGCCACCCTAGTCAACGCCAATTCCATTGATGCTTTCAGAGCAGGACTGGCATGGGGATTGCTTGGCTCCAGACCAGGGATGTTTTTAAACTATTTTTAGCTGCACTTGGACTTCCCACCTGATGAACATAGTTCATATCATATGCAAGTATGTTCCAGAGGAACCCAGAACATTATTCAAAGAACAACAAAATTTATTCATGTTTTAAGGATTTGACTTGTGTTATCCTTATATATAATATGTTCTATATATGATCTCTTGTACTTAATTATCCATTTTTATGACAGATTCACTCCCTAACATTTTTGTGCAATTCATTTTCACATATTTGGAACTTAACCTTCTCTTGAAACTACATAGCAACTTACGTGCTGAAGTGTTGTAAAACTATTACTACACACAAGGGCTCGTATTGTTGCTTACAATTTACCTGTCATACATGTACTATATAATAAAGTAATAATAACTACATTTCGCGTAGCGTAATAAATTTGGTACCAATGTTCAGCTCAGGCATTCGACTTTGTATGCGTATCCAAAGTTTGGTTTACTATCATACCTTTAAGGAATGCCAGACCATTTTCCCATGCGACTGCTCGACATGGCCGTGATCGCGCCTGCTTAATATGCAAGTGAAATCCTGCTGAATGGAATACTGTCCTCTCATTGCTTAAAAGAAAATAACATCCTGCATTTATTTATAACTTATTTTCAGTTGGCCAATGAGAAGGTAGTATTCCATTCAGCACATTGTTCTTGAATATTAAGCAGGCATGTTCACGGCCATGTTGAGCAGTAGCATGTGAAAATGGTGTGGCATTCCTTAAAGGTATGATAGTAAGCCAAAGTTTGGATACACATACAAAGTCGAATGCCTGAGCTAAACATCGGTACCAAATTTAGCTTGAAATAACAGCATTTATTCTTAAGTGGGTCAAGTGAGAAATGAGAGAAGTGTCCTCCCTTGTAGTTATTATACAGTACATGTATGACAGGTAATTGTAAGCAACAATACGAGCCCCTGTGCTACTACATACATACTTTTGGGAAGTGCACTGAAACAAATGTTTTGACAATGGGTCATCCAGTTGTAAGAATGTAAACAAGAGTATGAGAAAATATATTATGACATTTGATATGCATTCTCTGCCAAAATAATAGCATAGGTGTCAACTTGTACGGTTTACCCGTAATTTGTATGGTTTTTTCCTTTTTTGTCAATGTACAGCCATACAACTGTTTTGTACGGTTTTTTTTGTACAAATTTTTTTTTAAATGTTTTTTTTCGTTGTGTGTGCATCCGGGACTCTGGGCATAATTTATTTTAGAACGAGAACTCAACGAGATTAGGGTGGCCTGAAACAACCAATCAATTCATACTCAAAACTATGCTTTTCCTTTGATAATGAAACGAGTTTCATTCATGGTTGAACTCCAGCGTGTGAAGATCTTGTCGTTTATTGCCCTGAAATTTGACTCTCACTCAGATTTCTAATATTGAATAACCACCTGTGTATTAAGTATGTTTTCTTATTTTATACATTATTATTTTATTATCTATACTTATTACTATCAAATGCATAAAGTTTGCATCAATTTTCATACTTTACATAGTGTGGCAGTCATGTTGGTGTAACCGTAATTCGTCCGACTTTTCTGTGTGGAGATAAAGTCGATTTATTAAAATTTTTAACAATATACTAATTAAAAATAAATACTCTACTAATTTTAGCACCAGCATTTTATCATGCTGTTATAGTTGTGAGTTAAGTTTGTCAGATACGTAATGCAAACAGAAAGATGCACTGCCATAATGACAGACGTACTACAGATACTGAGTGATGTCGTACTCGTGGCTCGAAAATATGTAACACTGGCAATTTATATCAAGTTTGTGACCAAAATCGGCACACCATATATCAAATTCACAACTTTTCAAACACCAGATACACAATTTTAATAGTAATGATCAATAGCTTACGAGGTATAAACTTCTGGACTGATACTTTGTCAATTTGTTTTATTTCTAGATTTCAATTTTTTGGATAGCTCCTGGCGTAATATCTTAGGGTTTATGGGGAAAAATACAAATTCATAACATATTTGTAATCAGGAGATCTTCCTATATCACATGTCAAATCTAAATTTTTAAATTATTTTATTTCTTTCATCTAGTTGAAATATTCCATCCATCAAATGGCTGAGCCTAACTCAAAGAAACGCAAGCTTGAAGACACTGACCAAGGTCGTGGCAAGTTTCAGGCTGATTGGATTAAAGTCTTCCCTGGCATTGTAGATATATCCAAGTTAGGATCTTCCCATGCTTTTTGTAAAATGTGCAGTAAAGACATTAAAGTGGTAGTGTTGTGCATATATGATCTGGAGGAACACTTCAGGACAAAACTGCATGAAAGAAATTTTGAAACAAAGAAGGGAGCATCAATCAAAAGCTTCTTTGCTCAGCCGAAGCAGGAAGATGAGTAGTTTCAGAAATGTAAATAATTATGTAAATATGTGTAAAAATACACTGTGTATAGCATTTGTTTCTTTATAACTGTTGATCTTATATACTGTATGAATATATTTTTTCATGTCAGGTGTTTTTGGTCTTTGTGAGGTTTTTGTTGGTCTGGCATACAGGTTTTCATCTCAAGGGGTTGACACCTATGTAATAGTTAAAAATGAAATTAAGTAATTAATAAATTCATTTCAAGTGACCTTTTTAAGTAGATGATAAGTAAAATCGCTCTTCTTTCTACCCATAGCATTAAATCCTTTAGAACACTCATTTTTTTGTATTAATCCCTGTCAGAACAAAACACCTGTGTTTGCATCATTTACTAATCTTTGTTTTTTTTAAATTGCTGATGCAAAACTGGAAAGCAGCATCATCCCTGAGCAAGAGCAAAGCAAATTCCTAGCAAGGACTATATCATTTGGAACTGACTAATGCATGCAACAAAACTGTGATTAAATCACGCCACTACTCTTGCCTTGGGGTGATGTTCCTTTCCATACACGTGTCAGCAATTGTAAAAAAAAGATCAGTAAATGATGTATAAACATGTGATCTGTTCTGACAGGAATTAATACTAAAAAAGTTTGTGCTCAAAAGGATTTAATGCCATGGGTAAAAAGAAGCGGGATTTACCATCCGCATACAATGGTCAGTCGAAAAAATGTATTACCTGCTCGCGAGCACCGAATAGCCAGAACTGAATAGAGGGTGAAAGCGTCAGTATGAAATATGGCCCGGACCAGTTGGTCTCCGCTACCACAGTACCAAAAAAAAAAAAAAAAAGCGGAGATCTACTTGTTGGTCTATCAGCATATATGAATGAATGGTATTGCGCTATATGTCGATATAACTTATGTTTAAATTATTCATAAACGAAACGAATTAGATAATTTTCGCTATATTACCAGAAGTAGACGTGAAAATTCAACGAGAAACACAAAGCGGATATCATAACCCCCTCGTTGAACATCACCAGTGCCGCTGGCAGCGGCACAATAAACGTAACCTTAATTTCAATGTACCTCATTCAAATAATACCTGTAGTAATAAACGTCTGTTTTTCCAGCAGACAAACCAGATTTTCTCACTACCTCCTCCCGGATCCAGCCTGTAGGTAACCCACTAACATCAGACTTTCTTTTGTCCATGTTTTTGCAGTTGTATCAAAACCGTCTTAGTGTCCTGCGGGACCAGTCAACAGTGTCTTGCAGTGCACATCAGTAAGAAGAACCGGAAGTCCACAGCTCGAACCACTGCCAAACATCCACGCTGGGAACCAATTCAAGAGTAATTTCCCTTTATTAACAATTGCAGAAAGAACAACAAAAACAAAAACGACAACAACAAAAGAGCTTTTAAAGAGCTAATAAATGTTACCCCTGTCTCTTCAAGTAAAGTGAAATAACAATAACAATATTTCTTTGTAAAGTGATTTTTAACAATATTTCATTGTAAAGTAATTTTTCTTCTATTTTTCTCACAGCTAAAGCGAAGGCATATAAATACACATCTCTCTCTCTCTCTCTCTCTCTCTCTCTCTCTCTCTCTCTCTCTCTCTCTCTCTCTCATATTTGATATTTCAATGCAACATGACAAAATCATCACATACGTTTCTTACATTTACAGAGAAAATTTGTTTGCAAAATATTAAATCTCAATTTGGAGCTTTCATTGTTCAAGTTAAATTTTAGTAGTATAAGAAAAGGGGGTTAGTACAACAGTGGTATCCAAAACCGCTCAAATAACGCTGAAAAGCCTTCTATCTAACAATTTTCTTAAAAATGCGTAATTTCCCTATCTGCAATAACTTTGTTTTCCGAGGGCCCGTTAACAAAAATAAAGGTTCCTACAGAGTAATAGAATTTAAAGTTTTATAATGGCCGATAAAAAGGGGGTTAGTAAAACAGTGGTATCCAAAACCGTTTAAATAGTTCTGAAAGCCTTCTATCTATCAATTTTCTTAAAAATGCACAATTGCTATATATGTAACAACTTTGTTTTTCTACAGCCTGTTGGTGAAATAAAGGTTTCTATGGAGTAATAGAATTTAAAGTTTTATAATGGCCGATAGCTAATGTATTTATTCCATCAGCACAGTAACGTTTATCATCAAAATTGGTTAAACCTTGTTTTATTATCCTATCTGTTCTGATTTGATGTTTATCAGAACGTATTGTATACATTTCAGCAATGTGCTTTTCATTGTTAAATAATACATTAATATAATCACTATGTTTTATCCTATTTTTTACCACTGATTTTTTGATACCTTTTAATTTCTTCAGTTCCTTACCATCTGCTGTTTTCAACGAGTACATTTTACTTCTCAATCCAACAAACTCTAAAACCGGCTTGAAACAAAACTCGTCTTTCATTTTTCCCATAACCTTTTTATTAACTGGATCGTGGAACGGACTTTCTCGTGGGACGTCGGAAAGATCAAACTCGTTTCTCTAATTATAGACATCTTGGTAAACATCTTCTGCCGGTATGTGATAAACCAACGAGTCAGTATCTGTAAACAACAATTTCGCATCTGGCCATATTTTTTTCATGAAGTTATAGTGAAAATCATATATCAACCACTTAGATGTCTCCAGCATTAATCTTTCTATCTTGGCATAACTTTACAACATCGGGATGCCCAAGTGCATTAATAATAAAATGTCCATCATAACCGCAAAAATTATGCGCTACACAAGGAATGAACTTGACTATGTGAAATTTTTCTCTACATGTAATGTGAGCTGCACCAGTATAATTCCCTGTAATATAACAATGATCTAAGGTTTCAGGCAATTGTTCACTAAAAACTTCTTCACAAATATGACAATGAGTCGCTAAATTGTATTCTTGTAACTGCTCTGGCGTCATTCTTAATGAAGCTTTCCTAGAGAGCTTTTCATAGATTTTATTAGCCTCATCAAATAGATTCTTAATCAACCAGACTGCAGCATCTTCTGATTCAGCATCTTTACACCTGTAAATCTTAACTGGCTCAGATAAACTTGGATCAACAATGCATGTTATCTTATATGCCACAGCCACCGGAACATGTTTATTTAGATGTGTTGTTGTTGCGATGGAATGTTCATCAATTACGTCATTAAGGATCTGCACCGACTCGAAATCATACATAATTGTGAATGGTGCAATAGCTTTCTTTTTATGCTTAGTGAATTTTAATATTTTATTTTCTTTTTTAGGTAAAATTGTTTTTTGATTGTGTATGCATTATTTTTTGATGTTCTTCTAACTTTGTTTCATCACGAAATCCATGTAAACATCTATAGCAAAAGTATAATTTTTCTTTATGATTGTTATACTGTTTTCCAGCTAATCCATTAAAGTTTTTTATCCAGCAATAGTGTTTCTTATATAATAAAAAATTTATTGTCTTAGGTCCAGCGAAAGGAGATATTCGTAATGGATATAGTTTACAAGAATCATTAGACGCGAACACGTTAACGCCACCCGGAATTAAATTTTTATTATTTTCAATTTTCATGATTTGATTAATCGGAGTTGGAAAAGTAATTCCTGACAAGTTCAGTTTCGGTTCATGTTCTTTATATTTTGTAACTCGATGAGGATTTTCATCAGCAGGAAACAGTGCAGCTAGAATGCTCCACACTATACATTTATCATCATCGCTAACAACATTAACGCAACAATGTGTTTTCTTAATTTTATCGCGAAGCTCAACAAACCTTCCAACACGCAATGGATCATATCTGTGAGAGCGGACTAATAAATAATCTTTTGAGATTAAAATCCAACCTGATCCTGATGAAGTGTACTCATCAATCTCCTTTTCGATTTTCTGTGTCATCCTTGCGGCGATATCAACAACATCATCATCAGCATAGATTACAACTGGGCTGGTCTTCATATAATTATGTGAAAATTTTTCTGCGTCAACTGCATGCTGAAATAACACTGCCATCTCCGCAATTATCTTAACACGTGGTTCTAGAACGAGGATATATCGAATAGTTTCTTCAAGCAATGTTTGTAAAGGTCTGTCAATAATTATTTTGTAGGTTTTGTTAAATCCAGCAAATGATGATCAACTTCTGTAATGTTAATCTCTGATTTTATAAAATTTTCAAGTTCATTTTTAAGTTTTTCAAATTCTACATTTGTAATAGGATATTTAGCTGTTTTACCAGTTACAGATTTATAGTCCTCCAATAACCTCTTAAATTTATCATGGCGAGTTGTTTTAGTCTTTCTTTTGAAATCCTTAAATAGTTCAATTTCAGAAAGCACCGGCCGGAATAATCTTCGTTGTATTTCTCTGCCGAGCCCATATAATTCAACATTAGATTTTGGATACTTTGGTGTTTTGCCTGCGAGTTCTTCATATTGTTTCGTCAACAACATGACGATTGTGTGGCGTCTTTGCTTAGCCATCGTCTCTATATATTATAACTTTGCATAATTTCTAATTCAATTTAAAATAAAATATTTATATAATAATATAGCAATGCCATTTCAAGTCGGAATGAACCATTGTAAATATCTACCTCAAGGTTCGACTGATTCGTGCAACAAGTGTTGTTACAGCGATTATTGCGGTGTTCATAGACAAACAATAAATAAAGGTCCTAAAGGACCAAAACCATGATTGAGTTGTAGAAAAGGAATACGAGGTAAAACTGATATTTGTACAGAATGCGGCGGAAACAATTATAGAGCAATTTTATTTTATTACAAGAAAAGGTCTCCAAAATATCTGATAAAAAAAGAAAACCCTCCAACGATTGAGGAGTTTATGAAATTGATTTAGTATAACAGAGTAAAAATAAGATGATCTCTGTGAATGATTTAATAGCGCTTAATATCCTCAGCAAACGCAATAATGATAAAAAGTATTTTCTTGACGAGTTGATTCATTTGCCGAATGGTGAGAAATATTTCATGCCGCCACCAAATTCTCCGATCACATTTAAAGTTATTAACAATGATTCCAACAACAAAATTATTGCATGTATTGGGAGAATAACCGATCTGACAATGTTTTCAATAACAAAGATTGCTGATGAGTTTGCAGAAGAATTTAAACGTCGATTTGATTTACTATGTCTGTCAGATACAGAAATAGAAAAGTTTCTCGGCAGACCGCTTTCTCCAGAGGAAATCAAAGCTAAACAGGTTGTTCATGAGTTAAATTTATGTAATTCTGAGATAACTAACAGTAATGAAATCACTGGCGGGAAAATAACACTCGGTAGAAGAAAGAAGCAAAACTAAAATTGAATCGAAATATATACAACAATAATGGATAAAACAACGCAAACATGCTTTAACGATGATGAGAAATATTATGATTTAGCAATTCTCTATCTTGCGTCGAAAAAAGAAGTACATGATAAAATAGCTGAAATAAACTTCTTAAAGGACTTATTGAGGAGATTGTCAACAAAGACCGAATTAATCCTTAAATAATCTTATTTTTATCTTTTCTGGCGGTGGAAATAGTTTATTCAATGTTTCGCCAATACATACTGATTCTGGTTGTTTTAACTTTTCTAGTCTTTCATTTCTATCAGCAAGTACTTTATTGGAGGATTTTAAATCATCAATATTATATTTAAGATTAACAATAATATTTTTTAACTCATCTATATGCTTGTTTTGTTCTTCAATCTTATTTTTCTCCACAGAATTAATATCAATCTCAAATTGTTTTTGTTCTCTTAAATCATCAATATTATGTTTCTGTATTTTAATATTTTTTAACTCATCTATGATCTTACTTTGTTCTTCAATCTTATTTTTCTCCACAGAATTAATATCAATCTCAAATTGTTTTTGTTCTCTTAAAGCATCAATTTCTGATTTTTGCGAATTAATAACACTATTTAACTCATCTATATGTTTGTTTTGTTTTTTAATCCTTCTTCTATCTACAAGTTTAGATGTTTCTTGTTCTTTCAAAGAATCAATGGCATTCTTTAGCTCATTTATATATTTATCCTGTTTTATAATCTTTCTTGAATAATTATCAGCTTCACATTTCAAAGAATCAATCTCAGATCTCTGTGAATCAATAACATTCATTAGCTCATCTATATATTTATCCTGCTTTGTAATCTTTCTCGAATAATCATCAGCTTCATATTTTATTTGTTCTTTCAAGGTAATAATAGTGTTATTTAACTCATCTATTAACTTGTTTCTGCGATCATCTACGTCAATTATTTCAGACTTTTTCCATATCTCATATACTCTTGCTAGCCCAATTTTAAAATCTTTTGAAATTTGAACAGCTGATTGTTGATGTCTTAACTTAATAATCTATTTTTCATCTTCAACTGTTAAAATAACTGTTTTAGGCATCTATGTTTATAAGAATCAGCGAGGAAAAATCTCAAGCAGATAAAATTAACATAGAATAGTTAATTTGTTATTCTGCAGCCTTTAAACAATCAGAGATAGAGCAGTTAATTTGTTATTCTACAGCCTTCTACATAATCAGAGATAGAGTGTTTTATTCTCAATTTTAACAGCAACAGGAAAATAAAAAAAAATATTTAAAAAATACAATTTTCTTATGTTGGGTAATAATATATCTCAGCCTTTTTCATTATTTTTAAATCACAGTAATACCTAGGAAATTTTAACTTAAGCAATTACTAAGAACGCTTGCATCACTGATTTAAAAATAATGAAAAAAGCTGAGATATATTATTACCCAACATAAGAAAATTGTATTGTTCCTTCAAAGATATATGGACATGTGCTATGTAGTACCGTATGATTCTTAGCACCCGTATCAACAACTAACTTAAATCTGTGTTTGTATGTGCCTAAGTAACATGTATTGGGCTTCCTTCACATCAACCTACCGTTTTAATTTTGGAATACTTCCTCAGAACCAACCTGTATATTTCTCTTTGTAAATGCCTGAGAAATATATATTCGGTTTCCTTCACATTTGTAGACGTCAAATTATCTCCGTGTAGAATATGGGCATTCACATGATGAATGATAAAATCCCCGATGGGAACCAAAACAACCTCACATATATTTTATCATACTATAGTTAGGATATTTGAAATTATGTGAGCTGTATATAAATCAACAAATTTCATATTGTTAGTTCTTCACATGTTTAATTTACACGAAAGGTTTCCGAACCTATGCTATAAAGTACCGTCTCAATTTTAGCATCCGTGCTCAGAACCAATTTATATATTTCTCTTTGTAAGGTACCTAACTTTCAAGCGATGCATCCTCGCTCAGAACCATGACCTTCTTACCACTGAATCTCACAGCACAAGTTGATGCCAAAATAAACATGAGCATAACTATTTTGTACAATAACCATCGACACTAACCAACAGTAAATTAAAGGACTAGTCCTTATTTTAGACAAAAATCGTATCACGAGCATATAAAATGTAACAATCGACAAAAGTCTGTTCATTACTGCAAGCTCCTTTATAACATCTGTGCCTAGAACCAATATTTCCTGGTGAAAGAAAATTACACAAAAATAGAGTTCCGATACTCATACATCTTTCAGAACAAATGACAAATGAATAAGATCTTTATTACCGCATATAAATTCAAGTCCTTTTGCCAATTATGTGCCCATAACATGTAGAACAAAGACATTAACTTCATAGATGATAACATCCCCGATGGGAACCAAAACAACTTCTTATTTGAAATACTATGCACTAGGTAACATCTTTAATAGGATATCTGAAATTCTGTGTCCTGTTTAAATCAACAAATTTCATATTGTTCGTGCCTTTCAGGTTGTTTCACTTACGTCAGAGATTTGTGCGTCTGAGCTATAAAGTACCGTATCAATTTTAGCATCCGTGCTCAGAACCAATTGATATATTTCTCTTTGTAAATGCCTGAGTCATATGTAGTTGGTTTCTTACACATCTGTACACGTCACATTATCTCCATGTATATCATTTAACATCTCTTCATCTTTAGGTATTGCAATTTAGCAGCTTTATTCTTAAATCGTTGCTCACATGAGGTGGTTCCTATATAAGGTACCTACACTCGTTTCTTTCAAGTGATGCATCTTCGCTCAGAACCACGACCTTCTTACCACTGCCCTCTCACAGTTCAAGTTCATGACAAAATAAACATCAGTATAACTAATTTTTACAATAACCATCTAATACTATCTACGGGCAAATTAAAGGAGTAGTCCTTATTTTAGACAAAAATCGTATCACGAGCATATAAAATGTAACAATCGACAAAAGTCTGTTCATTACTGCAAGCTCCTTTATAACATCTGTGCCTAGAACCAATATTTCTTTGTGAAAGAAAATTACACAAAAATAGAGTTCCGATAATCATACATCTTTCAGAACAAATGACAAATGAATAGGATCTTTATTGCCGCATATAAATTCAAGTCCTTTTGCCAATTATGTGCCCATAACATGTAGACCAAAGACATTAACTTCATAGATGATAACATCCCCAATGGGAACCAAAACAACTTCTTATTTGAAATACTATGCACTAGGTAACATCTTTAATAGGATATCTGAAATTCTCTGTCCTGTATAAATCAACAAATTTCATATTGTTCGTGCTTTTCAGGTTGTTTCATTTACATCAGAGATTTATGCACCTGAGCTATAAAGTACCGTATCAATTTTAGCATCCGTGCTCAGAACCAATTGATATATTTCTCTTTGTAAATGCCCGAGTCATACGTAGTTGGTTTCTTACACATCTGTACACGTCACATTATCTCCATGTATATCATTTAACATCTCTTCATCTTTAGGTATTGCAATTTAGCAGCTTTATTCTTAAATCGTTGCTCACATGAGGTGGTTCCTATATAAGGTACCTACACTCGTTTCTTTCAAGTGATGCATCTTCGCTCAGAACCACGACCTTCTTACCACTGCCCTCTCACAGTTCAAGTTCATGACAAAATAAACATCAGTATAACTAATTTTTACAATAACCATCTAATACTATCTACGGGCAAATTAAAGGAGTAGTCCTTATTTTAGACAAAAATCGTATCACGAGCATATAAAATGTAACAATCGACAAAAGTCTGTTCATTACTGCATGCTCCCTTATAACATCTGTGCCTAGAACCAATATTTCCTGGTGAAAGAAAATTACACAAAAATAGAGTTCCGATAATCATACATCTTTCAGAACAAATGACAAATGAATAAGATCTTTGTTGCTGCATATAAATTCAAGTCCTTTTGCCAATTATGTGCCCATAACATGTAGAACAAAAACATTAACTTCATAGATGATAACATCCCCGATGGGAACCAAAACAAACTTGAAATACTATGCGCTCGGTAACATCTTTAATAGGATA
The DNA here is from genome assembly GCA_016617855.1 of Megalonaias nervosa. Taxonomy (NCBI): domain Eukaryota; kingdom Metazoa; phylum Mollusca; class Bivalvia; order Unionida; family Unionidae; genus Megalonaias; species Megalonaias nervosa. The sequence goes on from JAECUM010016396.1 coordinate 65,085, forward strand.
TCTAAAATTCTCTGTCCTGCATAAATCAACAAATTTCATATTGTTCGTGCTTTTCAGGTTGTTTCACATACATCAGAGATTTATGCGCCTGTAAATGCCTGAGTCATATGTAGTTGTTTTCTTACACATCTGTACACGTCACATTATCTCCATGCATATCATTTAACATCTCTTCATCTTTAGGTATTGCCGTTTGAATACTGTCATTGATTTCCTTCCATGGAAGCTGTTGTATCAGGAATGATAAAGGTCGAGGCATGGTAACCCACTTTAATACCATCTTTCGTGTAAGGTAATAAGTGTACTTTTTGAATAGCATCGGTTTTATTTCAGTACCGTACCAAAATTGTTTAGTCACTAACTCACATACCACACGTCGTACAGAAGTTTCCTCTTGAACCAGAAAGAATAGTTCTTGTAAAGATTTGTTGTAATCCTCTAACTCGTCCGTTGAAATTCGGTGTATTATGATCACCTTGTAAGTAGAATGAGTGATATCCAAAACTCTATGAATCTCACATGTTTCATCAATGTCGGACCAATGAAACACTTTGAATTGAATCAGTATTCTTATACCATTCAGGTACCAATGGTTCCAGCATCGGTGACGTAACGGATGCAATTGTTCTTTGCGTTTCACTTGTATTTTGACCAACTGTCGGTAAATGCGTTCTCTCTGTTCCAGAGTTAGATTCTGAATGTCCTCTTCTAAACTGGATATTCAGAAAAATATCTTTCTTTTGTCGGAGGCAATTAGTGTACTTTTTGCACAGAGCTAATCGTTTTTCTGTAGCAAATCCAGATTTTTTAGTCACTAGTTCACACTCTACACATCGCACAGAATTTTCTTCTACAGACAAAATATGATACCGAAAAAGAGTTTGGTAATCCTCTAACTCTTCCTCTGGAATTCGTTGTAGTATGGCCACGCTGTAAGTAGAAGGATGAGTAGCAATCAAAGTCTTCTGGTCCTCGTCCAATTGAACTATGTCTGACCATTGGAACGCTTTCTCATGAATCAGTCCTCTTATAGCATTCCGGTACCAGTGGTTCCAACATCGGTGATGTAATGGATGCAACTGTTCTTCGTGTTTCACTTGTATTTTGAAACCTCTCGGTAAATACGTTCTCTCAACTCCACAGGCAAACCACGAATGTTTTCTTGTAAAGTATTAATTTAAGAATCAGGAATCACTGGGTCGTGGCCAATAACCTTTTTATATTTGTGACTGAAGTAGTGTCCTCCCATAATTAGTCTTCTTTTACTTTGGAAAAGAGCATAGTTTGAAAATAGAGAAATGATTCTGAGTTTGCGTTTCACTTGCATTTTGACCAACTCTCGGGAAATGCGTT